>BMAO01034897.1:0-20484 GCA_019973975.1 Trichonephila clavata
AAATAAATCCTTATTAGTACATCTATACCATAAAAAAGACAATCACATTATATCATTACTTTCAGTACCACTTTCCTCATCACCCATGAAATGTAACATATGGATGAAATACCTGTTTCTATATAGGCAAGGCAGATTTTCAAGCTCTATTCCTGTATAACAAACAGCACAAATATTATCAAAATGATGAATAATTTATTATTAAGAATTATTTACACATAAGTTAAACATATTACTTACTTTAGTATATAGTTTTGCTTGTATTGATAGCAAGCATTAACATCACCCGATTCTATATATTTTATATTAAACACTTACCTGCAAAAAGTATACATGTAATTTCTAAATTCGTATGTTCAAAAGTATAAATCAATTTTTCTGCTAAAATTTTATTAAGAATTAATGATATAAAAAATTACCATATTCCATCACTTTCCAAAATTTGTGTGGTAACATTCAAATGCAATGGAATCTCATCCTGCATGATTTTTAAATTATATACTTCTAATATACTGTCATAAAGCATTTGTGACAAAAATTTGGTCATTTTGATAATTACTTACCTCCTCATCTGATATAAAATATACAACAACTTTACCCATAAAAACATAGCTAAATGTCTTGGAAAACATAAAACAACTCCACTACAAGCATATATCAGGTGTTAAAGATACAGTTAAGTTTTTTTTTTTGCAAATAGCTTTTGAATTGAGTAATGCTGACTTGCCTGAGCTTGAATGTTTTCTTTCTTGACAACTAAAAAAAGAACATTTCAGAGCTTTCCTTTTTATATCCCCATAGTTGGCTTAAATATTGACTGCTAGTTTAATGCTGATTGGGAGGTAGGTACAAGAGGATCAGGTAAATAATTCTTTAGTAATTACTTTTTACCTTTCTTTTACTGAATTGCATGTTGAGACAATTGTTCTGAACTATTTTACCTTGCAATAAACAATTTAATACTACAAGTAGAAGTTCAGTCTCCTGGTTTTTCTTATGTCATTACATATTTTTTTGGCGGAAGACCCATACCACACTTTCTATCTGAGATATGGAAAGAAGTATATTCAACATTTTCAACAACATGGAATCTCTCAAACAATTTAAGAATGAACTTAATATGTTTACATGGTGCATGATTATCTGAGCATTCACATGTATACCAAGCGAACATGATAATTTTACACACTGTAATGGCATTGATCACACACACACATAGCCTCTTTCTGAAATGCTACCATAATCTTTTTAACAACATAAAATACATCTCCATTAGTCCACGATTTTACAAACCAAGATTTGTTGCCTGGTCATAAATATCTGTCAGTAATCTTCAATTCATTTTGAAATGGAAATAGGTTGTGGGATATAAATTGGGGAGAGTACATTTAAAATTCTATAATGTGCTAAATATGTGTCATGCTGTATTTTCAACAAACTATCTGCTAACAGTTAAATTTTCATTTTAAAATAATTGGACATTCATGTATTGTGAATATAGATTAACAATATATATTTTTATCAGTATTGGCATGCAGAAGTAGATGATGTGACTTATACTATTAGTAGGCACAATTACAATAATTATCATCAAAATATTTATGAAAGCAGGCTTTTTATCAGTCGATGCAATTTTAAAATTTTCCATTATTTGTTTACATCTGATTGAACTTATTGCTTCCAAATGAGATACTAGAGAAATTTCCTTCGCATTTCAAAATTGGAAACAAGATCATTTAATCATTTCTTCCAAGTGCATTGAAGGCGTAATGCAATTAATTTTTAACTGGGCACCTTTCTCTCAGAATGTTGAAACACAATACATATTTCCTGTATTTAATTTATTAGTAATAACACGAGCAACAGAGTAAAGCATTCCTTATTAGTCAAGTACAATTAAACTTCTATTAACCGAATACATATTCTAATAGCGAAGATTTTTCAATACCCATTTCAAGATTAGCTTTAATGAACTCTATACAAGTTTTATAAACCAGTTGAAATGCTCGATTATGCTTTGGAAAATATATTATACTGATCCCTTAATAGTCTTTATAAAGAGTGATTCTACCAAGATATTACATTAATAATTGGAATATAGAATTTTTGATATTTCTATACAACTAGTTTTTCTTTTATATGTCTAGGAAGCTTCACATGTTAGCAAATGTGTTAAATATCTAAATCTACAATTTCACTCATGATATGGAAAAGGTTAAGGAAAGTTAAATCTCAACATATTGTGTAGATCTTTACATGTGATTCGTATAAATTTTTTGCAATAGATAATACATTCAATAATGATTTTTTTCTTACTTTAATTAAATAAATGTATTTTCTTATTAAGAATAGTGTTATTACCTTTGGTAGGATCCTAGCAGGGCACCCTTCTTTTACAAGAACACCTCCAGAAAATTTATATTTTCTATTATTATTCTCACAATCATTTAAAAATTTAGCCAAACAATTTACCTCATATATTTACGTTAATTTTTCATAACAATCAATAGAACTTTCGATTTAACGACAAGAAAAAGTTTTACACTCACGAGATCCGCCAAGGGGGCAATCACCCAGCAGGAACTAAAAAATAATGAATCTACTACAATGGTAAATACCTGGAAAATTTTAAAACGTATTATTAAAACATTATAAATAATCAAAGCATAAAATTTTTACATTCACATGATCGGAGAATCGAGCTTTTACACGGCAGAAGCTAGAAAGTCGATGAACGGAAAATGTTAATTACATCAAATCAAAGCACAAAATAAAATAAAAATACAATATAAAAAGAGTAAAATAATAATAATTCAAAATTATGAATCAAAGTTTTTAGTTGTTCACATAAGTTAGAAATTCCATAAATCAGCAAATATGTTAAAATGATGGAAAACTTAACAGGAAATTGATACAATATAAAACTGCAAAAAATGTAACAATTAAACATTATAATTCAAAGTTATAAAATACCTAATCAATAAATCTCCCCGCTAGAATTTTATATACGAACCTTCCAGCACGAGCGCTATAGCAAGAATGATTTTAGTAGGTTCAATTAAGCAACGATGAACTTGGCGATTTCAAAAGAGGCCAAAAATATCAAAGTAACCCATCCTTGTTTGTAGATTATAGGAATAGGTGCTGCCAACAAAATCGCGCATTACACGTCCGGCCTTGTTTGTTCCTTTTATCTGTCACTATCTGTTCTAACCACTAGGCTACCCACGGCCCTAATGTTCTTGTTAATAAACAAAACTGAAAAAAATCTAGCAACAAAATTATTTGCCACTATTTTTGGTTTCTGATTATATTATTTCAAATAAATTATTTTTTACAATTGAAATAGTTAAATTGTTATCTCCTGAATAACTTCCAAAGAATTATTTTATTGGATTATTTATACTCTAAATAAAATATTTCAACAATTTTGTTCCCTCACTTTAACCATGACCTAAAACTTATAAACATTAAAAATGAGCTTTCGTTTTGGATACGTTATTTATTAGATTTTCTCAAGATTTTGTATAGTTATTTTTCAGTATTACCAATTTTCTTCAAACAGTTTCTCGGCTACTCATAAAACTTTAAAAAATCCCCAGGCATTCACATTTTTGTATTTATATCTTAAAATCAGGATGGAAAAAATTTGCCAATTATAGCTCCATGCAGTATCATAAATTATTTTTATACGTTGGAAACTCCATAAAGTTTCAAAAAGCAGAATTTTTAATAATATGTTTAACATTTCAGACCTGCCATCGGGATTGTGTCATGTAAAAATAACTATACGAAAAAAGGTCATGAGTCGAGTATTTATATTAGCTGTCGTCTGTTTTACTTTGACAGCTGTAGTGCTTATGAAAACTGGATTACAACGTTACCATGAGGTCAGAAAATACTTCAGACTTCAAGAATATGCATCCGAAGTGCGCGATATTTCTGAATCCCTGAAAACTCTCGAAGCAAATTCTTTGACATTGGAAGATGAAGTGCAACAGTTAAAAAAAATAGCCCAAGAAGCCTTACATCAATTTAATTCTAGTTTAGTAACACCCACATGATATTACAATTGTTATTCATTGCTTATTATTAAGTTTTGTTATGAAGAATAATGCTATTGGATGACTCAAACTTTTCAGCAAAAAGTAAATGTACTATACAGTGGCGTAATGAAGAATATTAGGATCCCCCTGCAAAGTCAGGTTTTGGGAGCCAAGTGGGATCTTACAGAGGAGTTCAAAATCATAACCTTTGGTCCTTATCGAGATGTAGGGATGTATATGCCACTGAGACTATTGCTAATAAGTATTTATGTAATTATGTTACTTGTGTTTTATTATTTACTTGTATACAATTCTCTCCCCTATCCAATTAAAACCCTATTATTTATTTGTAATTTCATACAAAGTTGTTTTGAAATCGACAACTGATTTTGTATGTATGTCCTCAAAAAAAAATATATATATATATAAAAATTTTATTTACTCAAACATATATCACAAATTTACTTGTATCATTAAATGACAAGACATGCTTGCCATTTTGTTGTTGTTATGCTTAATTTATCTATTTAAGCAAATGATACAATTTTTTGTGAAGTGTTTGAAGAATTATGTAATATAGAGAATCGAAACAAAATGTTCACTTATAATTGAGACAATCAACAACACTATGTTAACAATTGTTATTCTAACAAGAAATTTTATAAATGTTATGAAAAAAGTATGTTATATTGTTTAAAAAGGACTTTAAAGCTCATGATTAATGCTGTACATGTGTTATTCACAATCTAAGGCAATATTAATATTTTCTCATGTTATAAAAATAAAGAAATGGAATTAAATTCCTCATTTTTAAATAAGAAAATTATGTGATAGTTTATGCTGCCTAAATTATTTTTCTAAGAATATAGCTGCATGTATGTATTTGAGGTATCCATTGTAGTTATGTAATATTCAAATTTATATATTGAGCTTATTGTTACTAGTCAAATATTGTTCTCTGTATGGAAATATAAATTTTGACAATTTTATTTAAATGGACTGATTTGAAATTGATTATTTTAAAAGTGAATACTGTAATTATATTTTAAATAGTTTGAGTATTTGTGTAAGCATATGTGAAATGAATAAAATTGCAGCATATAAAATTATTTTATGCAAGCAGGAAGTAATGCTTTTAGCCTAAATATTATGTTTCTTGTATAGTTATAGAGTAATTGTTTTTAAACAGTTCCTTGAATTTCTTAAACAGCAATCTTTTTAAAAATAATATTTAAGGAATATACTGAAGTTAGAAATCTAGCAATTGTAAAACTTTTGAGTATGTATTATGTGGTATGTTTTTTCATCAGTTGTACTTAATTTTTTTTTAATAAATGAAGTATGAAATTTTAAAATTTTTTATAAAGTGTACATTTATAATATATAATGAATACTTAATATTTAAAACCAAACCCCCATAAGTTTTATTTTTCTATTAAAATTACAAAAGATATCTTACATTACTTAATTTGTATATTGTTTTCATTTTTGAAAAAATCATTATGTTTGTAAACTAGTTTAGTTTGCAACAAATTATTGATCATTTGAGTGGTGTTTGAATAAATTCTAAATCTAATTATTCTAAAAAATATCCAATTCTTAATTCTAATTTTGTTATATATGAGCCTTGATTTGTAAATGTGCATTTAATACATTTGAGCATCAATGATGTAAAAAAAGGGGAAGAAAAAATATCAATGCCCTTATTGTATTGTATTAAGCTAGAAGTTTACAACATTTTGTATACATCCTTTCGAAAGTTTAAAAATGTATAACTCTATGAATTTGAAAACCCCATTTTAAACTAAGTAATCCTATTAGAAGTTCTTTTTTAATGCTCTAAGGTAGTTAGTAAGTCAAGTACAAAATGCCCCTTTTAAAGGCAATTGTTTGTCTTTTAGTGTATAATTTTTGGTTCTTTTGGCACTAGCCCATTGACCATTATATTGGCAAAGATTTTGCCATACTTATAGATAAGGTTATATTGTGTTTGAGCTTGTATGAGAATTATTTTTATATATTGGGTAATGAAAATGTAGGCATTTGGTGATGGTTTACGATTTTGCAAAAATGATTGTCAAACTAATGCATAAGTATTTTTATTTTAATGACTAAATTATTTCAGTTAACAAATAAAACATTGTAGATATTCTAAAATTTATTTTCTTCATAACATGAATAAAGTATTTAATTTTTTGAGTGCCATATCTGAATGGATTCATTTTTAGTCATGCAATTCAGTTTAGTATCACCAAAATTCTCTGTACTACTCATCTATTTTAGAGTTTTTTTTTATTTAATCATTGATTTGAATTCAGCAATCTTTAAATTTTTTTTTAGTTTTAAGAATCAGTTTTTTTGGAGGATCCAAAAATAGGAATATTTCATTTTTTACGTGCTTCATTTGCTGTTAATTTATTGTTTGTGTTGTACAGTGAAATAAATTGCTTTGTGTGGTTTAGTTGATAATGACCTGGTGGATTGATATTCTTGCCTTTTTGTGCCTTTGTATGTAACCAATATTCAAGAAATATTTAATCATTTTTTTTAATTACATAATGAATTCTAGGTATGAAATGATACAATATGTAGATTCAGTGAAATAGGCAATAGAAATTTTTCATTTTAATCTATGTAATTGTTACAATTTCATTCATTCAAGACATGTATACAATTTAATCAAGCATGTTAGAAAACTATAAATTGTATCTACTGAATTGTTTAGCTGTTTTTATATTCAGATTTGTTTCAACATTATGAGCTGTGTATAATATATTTGTGGCATATATTTAGGATATTTCTTTTAGGAGAGTTCTAGATGTTTTATTTATGTAATTGTAGATATAAGCAATGGTTGTAAGGAATGTTAAGTATGTTGTCAAGGAAAAGGGCTCTAAACGTCATACATATGCCATCGATATATTTAAGAATAGCTTGTTGGTACGTTTAGATGATGCAGTGAATTATATATCCTTGTTGTTCGTAATGTTACATTTTAAAGAATTTGTATTAGAAAAACAAATTTAAATATTGTTTCTCTTTTATGTTTGACATCAGAAATGCAACTGCATCATAAATACATTTGATCAATATAATTTGATAGGATTTTTATGCTTTTTCAACCTTTTCTCCACCCAAAATGTATTTGATATCTAAAAATTTCCTGAATGATTATTTTGATAATATCATAAAACACACTTTTTAAAAAAAAATTATACTGTTCTGACTCTAAATCAGTTATTTCCTCAAGTTTGAGATCAAATTATAATGAGTATTTGAATAGCAGTTGCAGTGTCATTGAAAATATGTGTATGAATTGTTCAGTTGAAATAATATTGAAAATGCTGTGAAGAATGATGAAAGAAAGAAGAAAATATGAAGAATTCATTTTGAATTAGTGGAAGGAAAAAAAATGTTTGTGTTTCGATATTTTAAATGAATTCTTTTATAAAAAATTCAGGTTTAAAATAACAAGTATGTTACACAATAAGTTTTGTTTGATGTAGTATAGAACATTAGAAAAACAGATATAAATTCTCTAGATAAAATTCTAAAAAAAAAGAAAATTGATATAAATTCTGTAGAATTGTTATCAGTTTTAAATGTGATAAATTTCTTTGTAAATTAAATTTAAAAAGTGGGTGCAGTCATAGAAAAATTTTTTAAAATAAAATTAATTTATTCTAAATTAAATTTATAGAATTTTAAACTTTTAGATACCTGATGTATTTCATTTATTTAAAATATTTTTTTCACTAATAGCCATGTACTTGAATTATTATTTATACAATCAATTGTCATTGATAAAAATATGCTTGTTGTGTTATTGTTTTATAAAGGTTTGGAACAATAATATTTCTTAAGAACAAGAAATTATTATTTCTATATATTTATATGTGAATCATGTTTTTACTCTATACTCTGTTACTAATATATTTCTTTGGTATTTATATTAAGGTTGTTTACTTATGGTTATATTAACCTAGGGAATGAGTGGATACTCTTTCATAGCATTAATATTTTATATAAAATGCTGCATGTGTTTGAAATTTTTGTATTTTATTGGAAGATTTCTCTAAACATTCCATTATTTATTTGCTTCAATAAACATTTTTAAAATTATTTATTTTATATTATTTTACTCTTCTGGATTTTAATCTACTTAATGTTATAGATTAGTTAATAAACTACAAACTTATATTATAAAAAAAATCAGGTATTTTTATAGTGTAGCTATATTATTTTTGATATTTGAGACTAGAGATTGGAATATATCTCATACTAGTGAAAGCTTAGTGATTATAATGTTTCTAGTTGGGGTCTTTTTAGACTATAAAAAAACACACATTACTTTAGATTTAGATTATTAAACAGACTATATATATACTATGAATTTAAACGAGTTTTTGATAATTATGATTTGAAAAATAAGTAGAAAAGACCCAAGAGCTAGAAAAACTGTAAATTTTTTCGAATTTATAAAGTAAGAGTGATGACCTATATATTAAATTACCTATGCTTCTTAATAAATCAAAGAGTTTATTAAAAAAAAATCACAGATGTGCAGACAATTAAAATGATGGATTATAATTTACTCATGTAAAATTTTTCAAATCAAACTTCTTAAATTTTAAAAAGTTTTTTAACAAGCATTTAAAAATAAATTTAAATATATATATGTATTGATTTATAAGGCTACACAGTACCTTTTTTCAAAAAAAATTTCGGGGACACTAACAGTAAAAATAATTTGTTTTATATTCACATTACATTATAAGTTGATTCTGAAAGCAAAAAGTCAGTTTGACAAGCCATTATTTTGCAATTTTAAAAATTTAACAATTTTTGAAGCTTTTTCAAACTTTTATATAATGCTCACATTTTAAAATTTTTTTAGTGATTTCAAGTCATTTTTTTTTTTTTAGATTATTGCGAACAAAAGTTAGTATGGATTTAAAAATCTATTCCCTTGTTGATTTTTAATAATTATTTATCTAGGTAAACCTGGAAAAAACAAGAAAGTTTTTTAAATATTAACATTATCATTTTTAAAAAAAAATAACTAGAGATCTCGGACTTAAATCCGTACTAACTTTTATAGAACATACGTTTGTGAGTATCTAAAAAAAATTGTAAGGCTCTACCTTGAACAGAAAAAAAGCCTTAGGGATTAGAAAACATCTACATTCTCAAAATTAAGTCGGAGAAAAACAAAGTTTTTAAAAACATAAAACAAACTAATTATGCGTGTAAAGCTCTAATTTTTTTTAATGTTATTTTCCAACTTATGCTTTATATCAAAATACTACTTCAATTAACTATGACTGAAATATTTTTAATTCAAAATATATTTTTGCATAATATTGATAATGTTTGTTACGACGACTAGTTATTCAATCTAATCTTAACAAAATATTTTCACAAAAGTATTTATGTACAATTTTATGATGATACTAACTTAAGCTAAAAATCACCAGGTTTGTACATAAAATTTAATTTTTACTTAGGCTTAAATTGGGAAAGATGTATTCTAGTTTTAAAGTCGCCCAACAAGAACTCAAATACCATAATATAGTACTCCTATATGTTTACTACTATGTAGTTTGGCACATCATGGAAATATTCAGTTTTATCTGCAATACTTGTAGTCAGAATTCTTGTAGTCGGAAGTCTTATTACAGTATCAGTAAAGGGCAGGTTTTTCGATTTCTCACATTCGCAGTAGTATTCCATCTCTTCCAATTGGTGTGGTGTGGAAGTTAGGAGAGGGTGCCAGCTCCGGTGTCGTCCTCGTCATTTGACCATGGTTCAAAATTACGAGGTCAGTCGCAAAAAGTCCTGGTGTAGCTTAATAGGGCGACGCTAATATTCATCCACTCATCTCTTCCAAATATTGTTTCTCATAGCAACATGAGAAAGTTTTGGCTGTGGCATTTTCTCAACAGGAAAACATTAATGAAAAAGCTAAGTTATTTAAACTATTTTTTGAAACAAATCAAGCGTAATTAAGAAATTATGAGAACACAAAACATAACCAAGCAGAAATGATTTTAGTAATGAAAATTGAAATTAATAACCACTTCACACTGAAAGAGTTATGTGCTCAAAAATATTTTAATTAATTCAATTTAAGAGGGAAAAAAGCTTTAAAATGAAACAAAAGCTCAGAAAACTTCAAATATCTTAAAAACTAATTTGTTTGCAGATCTGAAATTTGATGGCAAGCTTCTCAATGATATAAGACACAAGAAAACGAGGGGGAAAAAAGAAAGAAAATCGATTTTTTAAAAATTTTTGTAGGGTGCTGTGTAGTTTTAATGAACAAAACATTTATATACAGTCATCAAAAGAAGACATCAGCGGTTTTTTTTTAGCTAAAAAATCAGCCCACTCATTTCCGTAGACATCACAGTGGGAGGGAACCCATTGTAAACCAGTATTCCTTTTCAAGATCAAAAGCAATCTGATTATTCTTTATGCGGTTCTTAATTCTTAGAGAGTGAACAATCTAGAGATGTCACCAGTGACGTAAGGGAAAATAATTGCCCCCCCCTCCCGCAAGGTCAGATCTTAGGCCCCAAGCCGGCTTGGGGAATTATATATATATATACACACACACACTTGTCAAAGAAAGTCTGTGTTCACCTACTACTGCTTACATAAACAAAGAAAAAGTTTAAAACCGGAATTTGAATTTTTAAAAAAAAAAAATATTTTATTTAGTTCATTTTAAGTATTGAGAACAAAAAAACAAAAGTAAACTCGGTTTGATTTCATAGCTTTTAAAATAAAGACAGGTTTGTAGCGATACCAACAAAAATCAAGTAGAAAAATTCTGCGTTCATTGTTTCAGAAGTAACTATAAAAATTATATAAAAAGAGTAATTAGCTATTTAATAGCTGGTTGGATAACCCCCGTCTTTTGAAAACCTCCTGAAGTCGTTTCGGCATTGAATTAACAAGTCTAATGGTTTCTTCAGGGCTTATCGTCTCTCATTCGGCCTTAAGAACACTTTTCAACGTACCCTTGCTAGATATATTGTGTTGACGAATACTACGCTACAGAAAATCCCATAGGTGTTCTATAGGATTCAGACCAGGTGACTGCGAAGGCGAGTGCAGTTGATTTGGGACATTATACAGGAGTCAAAGCTTCACAATCTCAGCGGCATGCTTAGAATCGTTGTCATGTTGGAAACGAAACGACAGTCCTAGGACGAATTTGGTGGCATTTTCCTTTAAATTGTTTTTAGGATATCGAAATAATCATATTTGTTCATAATTGATTCGATATACTCCAATTTTCCAAAACCATTGCTTGCCCATGTGCCCCCACACCATAACACCACCGCCGCCGTGCTTTACTGTTGGTTCTAAATGCACTTTTTGAAGAGCTGTGTGCAAAGTTTTCTCCATATAATTTTTTACGACCTTTTATGCTAAAAATACAAAGTTTGTTCCCATCGGAGAATATTACAGAACTCCGGAGGCTTTACGAATATGTTTTTTTGCAAAAGCAATCCATTTCAGCCAATTGGTCATTGAAATATGATTTTCTGCAAGACAGTCGACTACGGTATCCGGCCTTTTTCGAGATATTTCTTGCAGTATCCGCACAAATGTTTTTCTTAAACTTCTCGTGAATGTTTGTTTTTATTTGAGTTACATTTAAAAGTGGATATTTTTTTTCACCAAGAATATCACACTTGGTTTTTCTCTGATTGTGAGTTAAATTGGACGACCTGAACGAGATTTGGATGTGTAAACTCCTGTAGATTTAAATATATTAATAACACGCTGGATAGATGAATAATGCCGTTCAACAGATCAGGCAATATCTCGACGACTTTTCCCCTCTTTCCATATTTTCACAATGATTTTATGCTCACTGATACTAATTTCCTTCCTTTTATTTTTCATATCTCACAAAAACGTTAAAATTATTTCGTCACGACTTTCTTAAGCTATTTTACTTGATAACGGAATGCAAAAACTTCGTTAACCTATAATGACTGTTGATAAAAATTTCAAGAATCTAGAATATTTAAAAAATGAACGCACACTTTTTCTGCCTACGATTTGTGTGTTACTTTGTTACAAAACTCCCGTTATCTTACGTAGCTTTAATTCAAAATTAACGAATTCTTGCATGCTCAATATTTGAATAATAGTAAACAAATTCATGAAATATTGTTGGAAAAAATTATATTTCTACTAAATTTTACTTTTATTATATGATTTGTTATGGGTGAACAAACTTATTCAAGCAAGTGTATATACACTGCTGGCCAGGGCTGCCGCGTGGGGGTGGCAAGATTGTTCACCACACAAGGGCGCCTGGGGCAGGGGGCGCCAAAATTTATAGTACTTATAGCTTTTTAATTTAATGTTACTTACATAAAAGTTGTTAATAAAAAACTTGCAATTTTGTATGTATTATATTTTTTAGCAATAAAATAAGATTTTTTTTTTTTTGAATTTTATATTTTAATTTAATATAGCTTAATTTTGTTTTCGTTTGTGTAAAACAAAATTTGATTTAAGATACCAACAATAAAAACACGTTCCGTGTGGAGTTTGCGCTATTATACGGAATGTGTTCAGAATCTAAGAATTTGTAACATGAAACAACAGGAATTGGGAATGATTTGTATCGGCGTAAATTTGTATTCATTAAATGCTGAGATGTTGTGGCTCAATGTATTTGTTTCGTTTGTGCTTTTTGTTTGCTATGATAATATATGTACATTTTTAAAATTATGTAAATCGCTTGGTTTTTCTTCTCCAAATCATATTTTGTTTCATGTATACTGTTATTCAATTGTTCTCAAAACTCGAAATAAAATCTTTATCGCAGCGTTTCTCAAACTGTGGAGTGCGCTCTCTAGGAGGGCGTGATAACCCTACTTGAGGCGCGAACGTATCGCGAAAAATCGAAAACAAAATATTTAAAATAATTATCAATTTGATAAAATAATTTACAATTTAAAAAATTACAAAGTAAAATACATTCTCTATAATAAAAAATAAAATACAAATCCCCACTGATATAATACTCAACACTTATAAATGTATCAGTACTGCGCAAAGTATTTGATAATTAAGTTATCAATAATCAATAAAAAACAAGTTTTTTCTAGTGACTCCCCTGGTCTTGTCATATACAAAATATTTATCTTGATAAATTGTGCGGTTTATAATTAAATTCGTATTGTATTGTAGTTAGGGACGTTTCAAGGCATGGGCCGACTAGGCCCGGGTCCAGGACCTCGCTCTCAGTGGGGGTCTCATTTCATTCTCAACTCCGTCTTAATAAGATCCCGGATAATTTTAATGTCGTCAAATATTATTCCCTTCGAAAAACAGTTAATTTCAAACTGCATGCCAATTGGCAAAAGTGATAAGACTGCATATTATTATGTGATGACCCTTGTCCAGTGGCGTAACGTACCCCCCCCCCCCCCCGCTACCAAGCCCACTTTTCCGCTTAAGCACGCTAGGCATATGAGGACGAAAAAGATTTGGGGCACAAAAAGTTGAGGGGTGAAAAAAAGAGAACAAAATTAAAATTATAGAGAACGTGCAACCGCCCAGTGTTTATTAAAAAGCCAATTATTCTCTTTCTTTTTTTATATCTAAATTATCAAATATTCATTTCACTATTGGCCAAATTATTATGTAAATCGTTTGTCTTTTCTTCCCCAAATCATATTATGTGTCTGTTATTAAATTGTTCTCAAATCTCGAAATAAAATCTTTATCGCAGCGTTTCTCGAAATGTAGGGCGCGCCCCTAAGGAGGGCGTGATAACTCTACTGGGGGGGGGGGGGAGCGCGAGCATATTACGAAAAATGGAAAATAAAATATTTAAAATAATTATCAATTTAATAAAATAATTTGCAATTTAAAATAATTATCAATTTAATAAAATAATTTGCAATTTAAAATAATTATAAAGCAAACTATATTCTTATATAATAAAAAATGAAATGTACATTTAAACTGATATATACGCACTACTTATAAATGTATCTGTGAGATCCACTTTATAGATTTCAGTTTATTATGTTAAAAGCAAAACAATTATTTAAATTTATTATTTTGTTCACGTGAATTTATTTATCATTGTTTAATTTTTTGTCACCGTGAACTGAACGATATTGCAAAAGTATATTATTTTGTACGCTGTGGCAACAAGGAAGTGCTCGTTCTGTTTTGTTTGATTAACAGTATTCCATGAAAAAATTGTTTACAACTAGGTGAGTCTTGGACTCTAGTTGGCATGTTAATTTGTGAAATAAAGGAGATTTGGCAGTATTAATAGTTTGGAGTATTAATATTCAATACAAGAAACTTTTTATTTTTACGATAGTATCAGTTCTGCACAAAGTATTTGATAATTAATTTATCAATATTCAATTAAAAACAAGTTCAGTAATTACTAGTGACTCTCTTGGCTTGTCATATACAAAATTTATTTACAAAACTTAATATTTATCTAATTAGTGCGTTTATAATTAAAGTCGTATTGCATCGTAGTTTTACCATCAAAGTACATTATAATTGCATTCAGTTCATTGTTATTGTAAGAAGAGGGGCGCGATGAAAATTATGACTAAAAACTGGGTCGCAAATATTGAAAGTTTGAGAAGCACTGCTTTATCGTGATCTACAACAGTCTTTTTGGTATCATGAATTTCTTTAGATTCTAAGCAGGATATCTGTACACAAGGGCAGCCGAATGTACGATTTCTTCCAAATTTAAGATATAAATATAAAAGATTGCAACATAACTGTAATCGTCGCAATTCAGTTGAAAGTAATTTCGAATTGTAGGGATTTCACCTTAATTCTTTTCGTTGTTTGTTCAGTGTTGCGAACTTTACTTATTGAAAAGTTCTTGTTATTTTCAATGTTTTCATTTTTTTTATAGACTGTTATTTGAAAATAAACTTCAAGCTCCATAAAAATTCTTACCAGACTTATTATTACATCTTAAAAAATCTACACAAGAAGCAATTCCTTCCTAGTTACATTCTAATTTTTAATAACAATATGATTCATAATAAGCTATTTTCCTGTTTCAATATTTCGCAATCTTCTCGTAATTTCGTAATTTTACTGATGTAATTTTGTCCCCCCTCCTCTGCTCTTTTGCAGATATGTTTTTTTAAAAAAAAAATAATTGTAATAATATTGTATTAAATTTTCTTGTTCATGCATATTTTTTGTATCATTTCCTGTCTATCTCGGTGGACCATTTTGCAGCTCTAAGCCCTCTGTTGGATGCGAGTTCGATCCTCCCGAATAAATTAATAGCTAGGGATTTTTTCAACGACATTTTATAGCGTGGCATTTCGTTTCTGCTTCCTTTTAACGTCAGTAAATACTCGAGCACATACAAATCGTATTAGATAAATTATAAAACTAAAATTATTGATTTAAAAAAAAAGAGAAGAGAGAGAGAGAAACCAAGGGAGTACGTTTAAGCGCAAACAACGCCAAGAAAGAGAAGACAGTAAGTAAAAATTGTAGCTTTGTAAATATTTAAAATATTCCCATATTTTTACTTTTTTACTAGATAGAATTCAAACAAGATAAGCCCTCATTTATTTATTTATTTTATGCACCAGGGTTTTAAATACCTAGCTAGGCCACTGCCTTCAGGAAAACACTTTTTTCAAAGAGAGAGAGTTGACACAATTTTAAATCAGTAATTTTTTTCAATTTTTCTTCATTCTTTATAACTGCAAACGGTTATTATGAATTTACTTTTGATTTGTTTTGTATTTTCCCTTGAGTTTTATCATATTAAAATAATAGTTTACCATTAACATTTTTATCATATTATATCAAAACATGCATTTATTATTTGCTTTCCTTTACAAAGGAGGTAGTAAAAGTAATGTCCAGCTTAATGAATTCTAATTAAAAAAAAATTTTATTTTGTAAATTTTCCGTGTTACATCAGCTAATTTTAAGATTTTCGTCAATATTTATACATATATTTCAATGGACTTTTATAGTACCTTTATGTTGATTAATATGCATCAATATTTGTTTTCTTTGTTGAATACATCTTCCAAAAACACACTTTTTATGCAAGAATAGTCTTATAAAGTTTAATTATTAGTGTAAACATGAAATTCCAAATAGTAGTACTTAAGGTAGTACTGGTATTGAAGTTTTTTTCAGACTTCAAAGTTTAATTCCTAGCATTGATATTTTGACACTGATCGCACTTGCATTGAGCTATAGAAATAAAAATAAATAAAAAATATCTATAATATTTCTTTATTTTTGAAGGAATGGAAAATGTTAATGCCTGTGTGTGTAAAACTTGATTTAAATAATATAAAAAAATATTAATTGGAGCATGACAGTCTTAACGCGACTATTGCTGGGATGGGGGACATTTTTCCTGGAAGCTCATATCAAGTAGGTGTCTGATACTTTCGATATCTTGTTTCACTAGCAACTGGTTCTTTCTTGAAAGTATACCGAACCCCAGTCTAGAATTCACTTTACTTTATAAATTCTCTGAATTTTTCTTTATGAAATTTTTGCCTTAATTCTGTAGAATTATTCTTTGTTGAAAATTTCATTTACCTTTTTGTACAACGTTTGTGATGTTATTTATATTTGCACAATTCATCATATTCTGAATATAATACTGTTTATGTCTTATATCATACAAAGATTCAAAAATTCAAATTTATCGTAACCAGATTATTCACAGAACATTTGGTTACTGAAATACACACATTTGTGTTAAAATTATTCTTACTTTTTGAGAAATATATTACTCTATAATACCCTACTCATATCGTAAAGCATTTGAAATTTACTTCAGATAATCGTAAGATCAGATCAAGCATATGAACATGCAATTGCCAATGCAAGTATCGTGCTGATGATTTGGGGGTGGATACTGATTTTCCACAAAGTCGAAACAGCGTAAAATAAATGTTTCAAGATGAACAAACCGACGAACCAATCAACCAATCCAAGACAAAAGTTTAAGGTTGAATTTTACAATATAATATTAGACTTGCTCTTTCTTCAATTTCAGAAAGGTTCAGTCAATTAAAAAGAACATATTCAAGTTACTACTATATACCTAATTTAAAAAACTGGAGTGGACAATGAAATTTTAAGAAATAGTGAAGAATTAGAACGAAAATTAACGGATACTAAAATATTAATGAAAAGGACATAGATGGATTAAATTTTTTGAAGAAATAAAATCTTTTCCGATGTTTTACCAAAGAGGATATGTCACCTATTGATGTTTTAAATTATATTTATGAAAAACAATCTTATCGATACATTTCCAAATATTGTAATAGCTTTACGGATTTCTTTAACCCTGCCAGTTTTGGTGGCTATTGGAGAACGAAGTTTTTTCAAAACTTAAAATTATAAAAAACTACATGCGATCTACTATGGCGCAGGAGAGATTATGGGACTTGTCAATTATATCCATAGAGAGCGAAATTTGTGTGATAAATTAAATATAAAGGAATTGATACGAGCATTTGTAGCTGAATCATTATTTTGAATATATTTTCTAATTTTTATATTTTACTTAAAAAATTTTATATCATTTTTGCTTTGTTTCGTTTTTAAAATTTATGAAATAATAAAAAAAAAAAAAACAATAAGACAAACGTGTTTTAATATTATAATTTTAAAGCTTTTCAGTTCGAAAGTCAAATTTCGAATACTATAAAATGAGTATTTCTTATTTTATTTGTAGCACTTTATAAGAGTGCAACAGAACCCCATAAAGGGCGCCGAATTTCAACTTAAACAAGGGCGCCTAATACCCACGCGGCGGCCCTGCTGCTGGCCACCGTAAATGCAACACCCTGAAGGAAGCAGCAGATAACATGAAATTTACAACATACATTACCGGAACTGAGATATGGCAAATGATTAGAATTTCAGCGCAGAAACACATCACACGCCGGTTGCGCCACCTCAAAGCGCTATTTAAGGCTTGGAGATTTCGACGATTTCAAGTACGGCAATTGTGTTTTTCTTGTGGTTTTTTCAAAAAACGATCAGTTATGTCTCGTAGAAAACAGCGATCAGCTTTTGATTAAGAATCCGAGTTCGACAGAGGAGGGATAGTGGCCTACCGAGATTGTGGATTATCTTTCAGGGAAATCGGTAGTCGTGTTGGGCGAAACCAAACAACTGTAATGCGGATATGTGACCGTGGATGCAGGAGGGTACGACGGACCAACGTGGTCGATCGCATCCACCTCAGTGCACACTTCACGTGAGGACAGGTAAATTGTGCGCATGGCAGTGACGGATCGTCAGTCACATCACGAAACCATAGCACAGCACATTGAGTCTGTAACGCATCATTCAGTGTCTGCGCGTACCATTCGACGCCGTTTACAGCAGAGTGGTCTGTCCGCAAGACGTCCATTGCTTGGTCTACCCTTGACGAAGAACCACAGACGTCTCTGCCGCCAATGGTGCGTGAAAGAAGGATGTGGGTGGCAGAATGGAATGAAGTTGTCTTTACTGACGAGTGACGCGTCTGTCTGTAACACCACAATGGTCGGATTCGAGTCTGGAAACACCGTGGAGAGAGGATGCTGAACAGCTGCGTTATGCACCGCCACACTGGTCCTGCACCTCGTATTACGGTATGGGCGGTATTGGATATCTCTCTCGCACTCCTCTAGTACGCATTGCGGTACTTTAAACAGCCAGCTCTACATCTCCAAGTGTTGGAGCCATTTGTCCTTCCTTACCTTCAGGGCTTGGCCCAACCATATTTCAACAGGATAATGCTCGACCCACGTGGCATGCATTGTCCAAAGGTTCTTCGTCAATCACCAGATTGAATTGCTTCCCTGGCGCGGCTCGCTCTCCGGATCTTTGCCGATAGAAAACATGTGGTCCATGGTTGCTCAACGATTGACCCAGATTACACCCCAGCTGCCAACCAGATCAACTTTGGCAACGTGGAAGCTGCTTGGTCTGCTGTACCCCAAGAACACATCCAAAGTCTCTTTGAATCAATGCCGAGGCGTGTGGCAGCGGTGATCTCCAACAATGGCGGCTACTCTGGCTACTGATTCTGGCAGGAACCACACTTCACAGAAGTCTATAAATTTAATCATTTGATACTTGGTCAACATGTTGTCTGTAAAAAATTAAATGTAAAAAAAACTTTTTTAAGAACAAGCTTTTATTTAAACGCGCAAAAAGAAAAATAAACTTTTCCTTTAAAACTTTTTTTACTATCAACTTATAATAACGTCATTACACACATTTATATGATATAAAAGCTTGTCGCGAGATTTAAGTACTCATATTTACTTAGTTTGAATTTTTAAAAACCAAAATCAATCAGGTTAAGTTATTTATTTTACTTGTTTATCTACACAGGTAAATCTCGCGACAAGCTTTTATATCATATAAATGTGTAATGACGTTATAAGTTGATAGTAAAAAAGTTTTAAAGGAAAGTTTATTTTATTCTTTTTAGCGCGTTTAAATAAAAGCTTGTTCTTAAAAAGTTTTTTTACATTTAATTTATTTTTTACTTTTTAGTTATCGCTGGACAGGTTTCTCAGCCTGTTCAACTCATTGAACGCTGGTTCGCCATCCCTGGTTTAGCTGAATTAATTCTCGCAAAATGGTATTAGACTAAAACACAATTTTTTTAAATCCGTAATTTTTAAGCAATTTTTTCAATCTTCATGCAGATTTTGGGCTACATTGTTCTACACACGAAAAAAAAGGTTTAGTGAGATTATCTTCATAAATGACAAAGTTATTAAATGTTTAATTAAAATTTTGACTATTTTTGAAAAACTTAAAGAATATATTATTTATTTGAAATATTTTGAAGATAAGGGATGTATTTCTGTAACATATAGAAGAAAATTTTAATTGTTTATTAAAAACTTCAAAAGGCATTTAAATATTTGTATTAATCAATAAAATGCTTAAGACTAAAAACGCATTTTGTAATCAAAAAAGAAGTTTTATCAAATAATGATAATTTTTTGCTGGACATTGAATATCTTCTACGTAAGAATCTATTTTTTTAATTGCTCAGATCATCTTTAGAAACTTGATTTTGAAAAAAATCAATAATTAAATTCAATAAAATTAACAGATTCTATTTGTAATTAAATTTAAGGACACATGTCGTATGTGTGTTTAGATTACTGGTGATAAAATGAGGTATATTTAATTACTCGTAGGCTTAAAATTAGAAAATTTCTTTAAAAATTACTTCATTTTATTGTAAAATTATTTTTTTAATCGAAAATATATTGCATTTCTAGATAATATTTTTCTCTATTGTTTTCCTAGCGGATTCTTTTGATGGGTAAGATATATATAAAAATGATCTTTCCGATTCTGTAATTATTTTTTGTCTGAGTTTCATAGATTAAAGTTA
>BMAO01034898.1:0-24243 GCA_019973975.1 Trichonephila clavata
ATGCTCGTATCAATTCCTTTATATTTAATTTATCCAAAATTTCGCTCTCTATCGATATAATTGACAAGTCCGATAATCTCTCCTGCGCCATAGTAGATCGCATGTAGTTTTTTTATAATTTTAAGTTTTGAAAAACTTCGTTCTCCAGTAGCCACTGAAACTGGCAGGGTTAAAGAAATCCGTAAGGCTATTGAAATATTCGGAAATGTATCGATAAGATTGTTTTCATAAATATAATTTAAAACATCAATAGGTGACATATCCTCTTTGGTAAAACATCGCAAAGATTTTATTTCTTCAAACAAATGTAATCCATCTATGTCCTTTTCATTAATATTTTTAGTATCCGTTAATTTTCGTTCTAATTCTTCACAATGTTTTAAAATTTCACTGTCACTCCAGTTTTTTAAATTAGGTATACTGTGTACTACTTTGAAGTAATTGTAATGTTCTTTTAATTGACTGAATCTTTCTGAAATTGAAGAAATAGCAGTGTCTAATATTATATTGTAAAATTCAACCTTAAACTTTTGTCTTGGATTGTTGATTGGTTCGTCGGTTTGTTCATCTTGAAATAGTTTCTTTTTAAACCTTTTTCGACTTTGTGGAAAATCAGTATCCACCCCCAAATCATCAGCAACGATACTTGCATTGACAATTGCATGTTCATACGCTTCATCTGATCTACGATTATTTAGTTCTGATATAAGATTTTGTAAATTGTCAGTCACGATTTGTAAATCACATTTAGAATTTTGCATTATTTGGTTCACAACATTTACTAAACTTAAAATATCGTGCCAGATGTTAATGGAACAAATGAATTTAAACGAGGAAACCTTCTGAATCAAATTTTTTGCCTGGGTTCTGGATTCCATGTCTCTTGTTTGATCTTCTTGAATATTTATTAACGCTTTTAAAATTCCCTTCAAATCATTTTTCAACGGTCTTAAAGCTTGAATTCTACTTTCCCATCTGGTGTTGGAGAGCGGCTTTAAAGTTAGATTTTCAACATACTGTTGCAAAATAGACCAACGTTTAACGGATGAAGAGAAGTAGTTGTAAAGCTCCTGCACTACTCCGAAGAAATTAACTGTTTCGAAGGAAATTTTAGCTGCATCATTTACAACTAAATTTAGAGAATGGGCAGAGCAGGGGATGTAGAGAGTGCTCTCGAATTATTTTCAATAACTTTTTGTTGCAATCCTTAGTGCTTTCCTCTCATATTAGCACCATTATCGTAAGATTGGCCTCGTAAATATGATAAATTTAGTTCTAACGATTTTAAATGCCCATTTATGAATTCATACAGACCCTGTCCAGTAGTGTCGTCGACAGATTGAAATCCTAAAAAATGTTCTTCAATTTGGGCTTTATTGGTTTCCTCGTTCTTATAAACAAATCGAATTACAACAGTCAATTGTTCGATATGACTGATATCAGGTGTAGTATCCAGAATTAATGAGTAATATTTTGCCGATTTAATCATATGTAATAAATCTTTTAATTCCTTTTGAAATAATGCTTATAATTTCATTCTGAATTTGATCCCCTAAGTAATGAGCAATGTTCTTTTTTTTGAGATGTTTGAATTTTGTGGAGATGTTCAGCGATAATTGGATCAAATTTTGCTATGGTTTCAACCAACTTCAAAAAATTTCCATTATCACTATGAAACAACTCTTTCGAAGAACCTCTAAATGCAAGGCATTGTCGGGCTAAATATTGAATTAAATAAATAAGCCGTTCAATAACCGATTGCCAGTAGACCTTCTCTGCATCATAAAGTCTTTGTTGAGCTGCATCAATGGTACATAAATTACGCAAAGACATTTTGAGTTCACTGCATTTTGAACTATGTTTAAGGTGAGATGCACTACTTTCATGTGTTTTCAAAATGTGGGTTAAATGTGCCCAATCATTACACCCATTCTTATTAAGCTGTGAATGCTTCTCACTGAATAGTTTACATGGGAAGAGCAAAAAACTGCGTTTCGGGAATTTGAATATACTAAGTAGTTTCTAAATACTTTTTCTCCATTCGGTAATGTTCTATAATAGAACGATTCTGAAAACTTTCTGCCAGAATTATCTCTCGGAAAATGTTTGGTTATCAAGCGGGAAGGGCCATTTTCTATTAAATAATCTCTAATTTTTATAGAAATTGTATCAGGCCAGGTAGCTGGATCGCTTAACTCAAAATCAGAATCTCGATTTTGAGATATGTTATTATCGGGTGAATTTTCTACTTCAACATCTAAGTTTTCTATTGGTACAATCGTGGTTTCTTCTTGATCATATTCTGGTAAATTTACATTTCGAAATAAGTTTTCAGTATGAAATTCCAAACCAGATGCTGATGTTGAAGGTCCTGGTTCAATTGCTTGACCGTCTAATCCTGTTGTGTTTTTGAGATATTTATTTAGAGATCCCGCCAGTTTCTGATTAGCTTTCTCTCGTTGCAATTTCCTTTTTCTATTTTGTGCTCCAGACTTTTTTTCTTTTTAGAGAACATGTTTCTAAAAAAATATTTATTGCACTAAATAAAAAAAATAATTAACATTTCCTTTACAAAATGCATCATACGATTTTCTCTCAATATATTATTTGAAACTCCATTTATGTCATTTGCTACTAAATATTCAGGTAAAGAAGCTAATTTAACTAAAAATTTAGAAATAATATTTTTTTTTAGAAAATTTATTTTTCAGAATTTAGTGTGAAATTGTATCTTCTTTCTGCTGATTCAAAATATTTAATTAAATTAAACCAATATTAAAACAAAGTACTAAAAAGCATTTGTTATAAGCAATTGAAATATTGAAAGCATCTCAAGTACATAAAAATTTAATGAAAAAGCTATAATTATTAGTATTTTTTTATTATTATTTGGAAATTGAAATTGTATACAGAAATAGATAAATCAAATTCTGCCCAATTAAGGGTAAGATTTATCTGGGTTTTTTAGAGATAAATTAAAAGTTGCTTTTTGAATTATTTTGTTAATTTGAAAGACAAAAGTTTTCCTTAATTTGTTTCTTTTTATGAAAAAAATAGACTGGACATTACTAACCGAGGAGATTTAAAGTAAAACCTAACTAAATTTATGCTAAGTATTAAAAATGTGTTACTAAAGCGTCATAAAAGCATTTGTTTTTGCTCTCTTATTCTGTGTAACAGGTACTATATTTTAACTTTTATCTAATAAATGTTTAAAAAATTAACATGCATTTTTTAGTTTTTCACACAACACTTCACTACAGATAGTAAAGTAAATGTGTTTTTAAAATAGCAGCGAGCTACCACATTATACCTACTGTCCAAAACACATTTGAAGTTCAGGAATTTGCAAAAATTCAGTATCAAGTAAGCAAGGGCCCAGATCGAAAAACATGACAAGTTTGAGATCCTCTATTCTAATCTATAGTACTGAGGTTTATTTCATAACTCAATACAAATACTCATACTAATTTAATCTGCAGAAAATATATATTGCTACAGGTACTCAGTTACTCTCTTCTATAAACTTGCAAATTTTCTGCCTGTAAATTAATGTTTACATAGAAGTTTTTAATAATTTACTGTGAATATTTTTTAAAAAAAATTTCTTATTGCAATTCATTAAAATTCCCTTCAGTTTGATTGTTAGAGGAATATCTAAAATTTTAATTTTAGAATTTCTTTGTCTTTTGGTTGAACTGTTTGGCAATGATAGTAGGTTTATGCATAAAAATTTACAAATTTAATGAAAACTTATTTAGAATATTTTTTGATATTTGTATGTTTGAAAAGTTACATTGTATACATACCTTACAAAAGATAGTATCATTTTTTAAGAACTGTTATTCAACTCTTTTTTTAAAAAAATATTGCGCAGATATAATGCTTGACATGGATTTTTTTTCGCAAAAGTTAATGTAAATTACATACTGTTCCATAACGTACATTAACACTTTTGTGTAATTTTTTCACTTTTTCTTTCATATTGGCTTATATTTAAGATATTAAGATTGTACAATGCTCGAAGAACTGTTGTATATCAGTTGATTTTTTTCCCAATGATATTCTACAGCTATGAAAAAGTAAGATATCGTGTACATAAAATAAAAAATTCTCAAAAATGAAAAAAAAACCAACTTTTTTGTTCTTCTTTTTGTGATCTGAAGTACATTTCAAATGCTTTACGATATGAGTAGGGTATTCCAGAATAATATATTTCTCAAAAAGTGAGAATAATTTTAACACAAATGTGTGTATTTCCGTAACCAAATGTTCAGTGAATAATCTGGTTACGATAAATTTGAATTTTTAAATCTTTGCATGATAAGACATAAACAGTATTATATTCAGAATATGATGAATTGTGCAAATATAAATCACATCCCAAATGTTGTACAAAAAAGTAAATGAAATTTTCAACAAAGAATAGTTCTACAAAATTAAGACAAAAAATTTCATATTAACCAGCCTTTCTATCATTTACACATGTTGTAAGCATTAATTTACAATCAACTTTTGTTTCCTTGTTTATTATGAAAGCAAATCTTTCTGTTTCTGAAAGCTAGTTTTTCTGTAGTATCATTTGGATCAAGAATATATTATTGCATTTATTTTTATTATTTTTTATAAAGAAAAATTCAGAAAATTTATAAAGTAAAGTGAATTCTAGACCGGGGATTGGTATACTTTCAAGAAAGAATCACTTGTTAGTGAAACAAGAAATCGAAAGTATCAGACACCTACTTGATATGAGCTTCCGGGGAAAAGGTCCCCCATCCCAGCAACAGTCGCGTTAAGACCTTCATGCTCCAATTAATATTTTTTATATTATTTAAATAAAGTTTTACACAACAGGCATTAACATTTAGCATTCCTTCAAAAATGAAGAAATATTGTATATATTATTTATTTATTTTTATTTCTATAGCTCGATGCAAGTGCGATCAGTGTCAAAATATCAATGCTAGGAATTAAACTTTGAAGTTTCGTGAAAAAAACTTCAATACCAGTTCTACCTTAAGTACTACTTTTTGAAATTTCATGTTTACACTAATAATTAAGCTTTATAAAACTGTTCTTGCACAGAAAAGTGTGTTTTTGGAAGATGTATTCAAGCAAAGAAAACAAGTATTGAGGCATATTAATCAACATAAAAGTGCTATAAAAGTACATTGAAATATATATATAAATATAGACGAAAATCTTAAAATTAGCTTATGTAACACGGAAAATTTACAAAATAAAAATTTTTTTAAATTAGATTTCATTAAGCCGGCCATTATTTTCACTGCCTCCTTTGTAAAGGAAAGCAAATAATAAATGTATGTTTTGATTTTATTTTAATATGATAAAAATGTTTGTACATTTTTTAAGTCTCAAGGGAAAATACAAAATAAATCAAAAATAAAGTCAGAGTTACCGTTTGCAGTTTTAAAGGAATGAAGTAAAATTGAAGACATTACTGATTTAAAATTGCGCCAACTCTCTCTCTCTCTTTGAAAAAAAGTGAATTTCTGAAGACAGTGGCGTAGCTAGGTATTTAAAAGCCCTAGTGCAAGAAAAAAAAATGAGGGCTCTATCTTGGTTGAATTCTATCAAGTATATATAATAAAGTAAAAATATGGGAATATTTTAAATATATACAAAGCTACAATTTTTACTTACTGTCTTCTCTTTCTTGGAGTTGTTTGCGCTTAAACGAACCCTACTTGGTTTCTTTCTTTTTTTAATAATCTATAATTTTAGTTTTAAATTTATCTAATGCGATTTGTATGTGCTCGAATATTTATTGACGTTAAAAGGAAGTAGAAACGTAATGCTACGCTATTAAACCTTGTTGGAGAATCCCTAACTATTAATTTATTCGGGAGGACCGAACTCACATCCAGCAGAGGGGTTAGAGGTACAAAATGGTTCATGGAGATAGACAGGAAATGATACAAAAATATGCATAAACAAGAAAATTTAATACAACATTTTTTTATTATTTAAAATAAAACATATCTGCAAGAGCAGAGGAGGGGGGGGGACAAAATTACATCAGTAAAATTACATCATCATATGAGAAGATTGCGAAGTATTGAAACAGGAAACTAGCTTATTATGAATCATATTGTTATTAAAAATAGAATGTAACTAGGAAGGAATTGCTTCTTGTGTAGGTTTCTTAAGATGTAATAAAAAGAATGGAAATTTTTTTCATGGAACTTGAAGTTTATTTTCAAATAACAGTATATAAAAAAAATATAAATATTGAAAATAACAAGAATTTTCAATAAGTAAAGTTTGCAACACTGAACAAACAACGAAAATAATTTAGGTGAAATCCCTACAAATTCGAAATTACTTTCAACTGAATTGCGACGATTACCGTTATATGTTGCAACCTTTTATATTTATATCTTAAATTTGGAAGAAATCGTAAATTCGGCTGCCCTTATGTATAGATATCCTGCTTAGAATCTAAAGAAATTCATGATACCAAAAAGAGTGTTGTAGATCGCGATAAAGCAGTGCTTCTCAAACTTTCAATATTTGCGGATCAATTTTCAGTCATAATTTTCATCGCGCCCCACTTCTTACGATAACAATGTACTGAATGCAATTATAATGTACTTTGATGTTAAAACTACGATGCAATACGACTTTAATTATAAACGCACTAATTAGATAAATATTAAGTTTTGTAAATAAATTTTGTATATGACAAGCCCAAGAGAGTCACTTATAATTACTGAACTTGTTTTTAATTGAATATTGATAAATTAATTATCATATACTTTGTGCAGAACTGATACATTTAGAAGTAGTGCGTATTATATCAGTTTCAATGTGTATTTCATTTTTTATTATATAAGAGTACGTATTGCTTTGTAATTATTCAGATTGCAAATTATTTTATTAAATTGATAATTATTTTAAATATTTTATTTTCGATTTTTTGTAATATGCTTGCGTTCCCCCCTCCCCTTCCCAAGTAGGGTTATCACCAGTGGCGTAACGGAAAATAATTGGGCCTCCCGCAAGGTCAGGTCTTGGGCCCCAAGCCAGATCTTATTTTTATGCATATATATATATACTTGTAAGAAAAGTCTGCGTTCACCAACTACTGCTGACATAAACGACGAAAAAAATTTTAAAAACCCGAATTTGAAATTTTTTTAAAAATTACATTTTATTTAGTTTATTCCAAGTATTGAGAATAACAAAAGTAATCTCGGTTTCCTTTCATAGCTTTGAAAATAAGGACAGATTTGTAGCGATACCAACAAAAATCAAGCAGAAAAAGTCTGCGTTTACTGTTTTAGTAGTAACTATAAAAATTATTTAAAAAGGATAATGAGCTATTTAATAGCTTGTTGGATAACTCCGTGTGTTGAAAACTTCCTGAAGTCGTTTTGGCATTGAATTAACAAATCTAGTGGTTTCTTCAGTGCTTATCTTCTCTCATTCGTCCTTAAGAACACTCTTTTCTAGCAAGTATATATTTTTTAAAAAAATATACAAAGGATTGCCAAACCATAACATAATGTACTTTATACATCAGCAAAAAAATATTAAATATTAAACTTTTAACTGAATACAAAATCAACCGGAGTCTGAATAAACGAAGTCAATCATGTATAACATTAGAGAGTATTTATAATATTTATTAAAACTGGAAATCTCTAACGATAGATAACTTGGTTTCTCAGTTAAAAACGAACACTAAGAAAGACAGGAACACTGTAAAATAATTTTAGATTTAAAATTCTTACGAAAGAAAAAAAGTTATCCCTTACATGATTCTTCATTTCTGAATCCCCGGATGAACTGTGTGTGTGTGGACCTTAAATTCGATCATAAATACTACAACTTTTAAGAAGGAGAGTTCTTTGTATGAAGCAAAAATGATTTCATGAAAAAAGAAATAAAAAACTGATACATTTCATTATGCTTTCTTCTCATTATGCTTCATTTGATGGAATACTCATAAATCTATCATGAAATGCTCTAATTTAAAATGCTCTATCTGCTTTTCCAAGTATCGTAATACTATTTTACTTGAAAAAAGCATAACAAACGTACGTTATTTACGACTTTGCTAAATGAAATTGAAATGCATGGGGAAAGGGGGAACTAATGACGCCAATAATTTTCTCTGCTGCTTCTCAAAAAGTAAATCATGTCTTTTCCCCCTCCCTACTGCTAATGTAATATATACAGTAATAATAACTTGAATTTTTGTATCTTCCTAGCATTTTATCCGATTCTCTGTCTGACTTTTGTTTTATTTGTTAGTAACTTAGGTTTAAAAAGGAAATCCATTAATGAAAAGTATCTCTCATCGCCTGGATTACAGCAAATGAAAGAAAAAGTTTTTTGATTTGGCTATGGATTAAAGATAACCAATGAGCTTATGAAAGTTTTGATTATGAAAGACGTTTGATCGCTGATTACAAAATTGATTAAAAATTCGATTTTAAAAAATGTGAAGCAAATTTTGAGAAAATCTATGTTCATGGCGTCAGCCAGGCTTTGGGCCCCCCCCCCGCAGTGCGGGGGTGCAAGTTACGCCACTGGTTATCACGCCCTTCTTAGGGGGCGCGCCCCACAGATCGAGAAACGCTGCGATAAAAATTTTATTTCGAGATTTGAGAACAATTTAATAACAGATATACATGGCACAAAATATGATTTGAGGAAGAGAAGCCAAGCGATTTACATAATAATTTGGCCAATAGTGAAACGAAGAATTGATAATTTAGATATAAAAACGAAAGAAAATAATTGGCTTTTTAATAAACACTGGGCGGTGCACGTTCTCTGTAATTTTAATTTTTTTTCTCTTTTTTTCACCCTGTAATTTTTTGCGCCCCCAAATCTTTTGGGCCCTAGGCATGTGCCTAAGCGGAAAAGCGGGCTTGGTAGTGGGGGGGGGGGGTACGTTACGCCACTGGACAACGGTCATCACATAATAATACAGTCTTATCACTTTTGCCAATTGACATGCACTTTGAAATTAACTGTTTTTCGGAGGGAATGTACGGGTATAATTGATGACATTAAAATTATCCGGATCATGATCTTATTAAGACGGAGTCGAGAACGAAGTGATGCCCCCACTGAGAGCGAAGTCCTGGGCCCAGGCCTAGTTGGCCCATGCCTTGAGACGTCCCTAACTACAATAAAATACGACTTTAATTATAAACCGCACTATTTATCAAGATAAATATTTTGTATATGACAAGACCAGGGGAGTTACTAGTAATTACTAAACTTGTTTTTAATTGAATATTGATAACTTAATTATCAAATACTTGTGCAATACTGATACAATTATAAGTGATGAGTATTATATCAGTGGGAATGTGTATTTTATTTTTTATTATATAAGAATGTATTTACTTTGTAATTATTTTAAATTGTAAATTATTTTATCAAATTGATAATTATTTTAAATTTTTTGTTCTCGATTTTTGGCGATACGTTCGCGCTCACAAGAAGGGTTATCACGCTCTCCTGGAGGGCGCGCCCCACAATTTGAGAAACGCTGCGATAAAGATTTTATTTCGAGTTTTGAGAACTATTTAATAACAGTATACATGAAGCAAAATATGATTTGGAGAAGAAAAAGCAAGCGATTTACATAATTTTTAAAATTTATTTTTTATTATTGCAAACAAAAAGAAACAAAACAACGACGTTGAGCCTCTACATCTTCTCATCATATAATGAATAAAAATTTATGCCGATACAAATCATTCCCATTTCCTGTTGTTACATGTTACAAATTCTTAGATTTTGAACACGTTCCGTATAATAGCGCGAACTCCACACGGAACGTGTTTTTATTGTTCGTATCCGAAATCAAATTTTGTTTTACACAAATGAAAACAATCCGCAGAAATTAAACAAAATTAAATTAAATTGAAATATAAAATTTGAAAAAAAATCTTATTTTTATAAAACATCCAAAATTGCAAGTTTTTTATTGACAACTTTTATGTAAGTAACATTAAATTAAAAAAACTAAGTACTATAAATTTTGGCGCCCCCTGCCCCAGGCGCCCTTTGTGCGGTGAACAATTTTGCCACCCCCACGCGGCGGCCCTGTCTTCCGGGACGGCTGTGAGGGATTTAGGAACTGCCGGAACCGGAAGATGAGTAGTAACTTAATGGATAATAAAAAATTAAACAATTACGAACAAGATTAAAAATAATAACATAAGTATTATGAAATAAAATGTTGTACATAAAGAATAAAAGCTTTATAAAATGAAGGTTAGAAACCTATTAATAACAAATTAACAATTTGGTTAAAAAAAATTTTCCTAGCTTTAGTCTTCGCATATGTTTCAATAACTTAGATTAAATCCAGGTTTGATATGACTTTGTCTTCAATTGCTATTATCGATAAATGAGGAGTCGAGCTTAGGCCAAGACAGTTTCTTAAATAATTTTTAATTATTTTTAATTTGCAAAATAATATTTTACTACTACAGAAGGGACTGGAGTTCTGTAGAATAATAATGTTGCTGTAAATACTTCTGTTAGGTCGCATTCTAGTTCTCCATGTTCGCTCATTATAACATAATTGGCGAACAGTCCATGCCTGAGTTAATTTTGTGAGAACTAGGTGGTAAATATTAAGAAATCAAAGGGGAAAGTTTGAGCCTATTATATCAGAATAATTATTTTGGGATTCGTCACATTTAAGTAACAAAGTTGTTTCATCTACATCCAGTAAAAATGGTTGCTTTTTAAATTTCTAATGGACTACGGATTGGTATTTTACCATTGCAGACCTAGTATATTCCCCGGAGGCTAGTATCTCTTTTTACTGAGGCACCATATAGGCGGATACCAATTACCGCAGGTAATTTTGACGCCCAGTTTCCTCCCTAGAGGGAGGCACCTTAGATTTCACGATGCGAACCTGTACTAGGATTTAATTTTGCTGAGAGCATCCAAGCCAAACAGACACTCTGGAGATCTTTTACATGCTGTATAATCAAACGACATCGTCGCTGTCGGTTTTCTGAATCATGAAAATCTACCGACTTGGGCCGGGGTCGAACCCGCAACCTTAGGTGTAGGAGCCTACTTGGAATTCGAGGTATGATAACACTATCCCTTTTCATGACATGTTAAAATATTGGCACCAAGTATATTCTGCATCAGTTTTGTGATCCAAAGCCTCGTTCCTTTACATAGTCGAGGAGCATCGAGATTTTGCATAACTGGTACATTTAGTTTGAATTGAAGTTTATGTGAGGGTACACCTGAAAGTTCAAGTGAGTTTAACTCCGTGGGATATGAAATACTTTGTTCTTTATCCATGATTGTATTCATTGATAAATATTTCTTCATCCCCCCCCTCCCCCTCCCCAGCACGTCGTTTAAATTTTCAATGTTGATTTTATGGACAATGTCATTGTTAGGCGCCAATATTGATCTTGCGCGCAACCACTGATCCCAATTTAAATTTTGTTGCAAGCCCGGGTAAATTTGAGTAATAAGATTTACATCATTTTCTTCTACATTACAAAATTCTTTGGTAGTAAAATATAACCTCCAGAATTTGCGTCCAAACATCCATAACCGATTTTCAATTGCGTCTCTGCGTAATGTTCCAAATCTACGTCATTATGAAGATACACTCTCATATTCGTTTTCAGACTTAATTTTTCAAATTTTGCCCATAAGTTTGATGATTTAATAGAGACTGATTTCATCTGCGACAGGATTCAAGGGGGAGTTTTTGAAAATTCACCAGCCAATATATAATAAAGTACCATTCCTCCTATAATATCTGTACTATCTCGTAAATCCTGTAGAGTCCGATTTAACGCTTCTATAGCTTTCTTGTGAGACATTGTACTTTCATCCCATACTAAAAGCTTACGTTGTGGAAGCATCCAGCCTTGAGAGTTATTTTTTCTGAAATTTCAGATGAGTGAATCTTCAAATGCAAGATTAAGTGATAATTTTAAAACGGAATGTGCAGTACGACCGTTGGTCAGTAAAGTCACGGCTATACCCGAAGAAGCCATAGCAACTACTATCTTCTGGGTTTTTCTGATGGTCATTAATAATAAGTTAAGCAAAAACGTTTTTCCGGTTCATCTAGGGGCGTCGAGAAAAAAAGAGTGCACCTCTGGCGGATTCTATTTTGCGTAACACTTGTTGGAAAACGTGACTTTGTTTTGGAGTTAATTGAGGGATAAATTCTGTTACTTGATGTTGCAATGCTATAAAATCGTAGTTTAATTCTCAACCAATTTCATTATCGAAGCCATTTCCGTCGACACGTCTAGGAATAATCATTCCAAAATCATGTAGCTTCTTCCCAACCATTTTGAAGACCTTTATTGCGTTTCGTTGTAGATGTGTTGATTGAAAGGCATATTTACTTGTATTTGCTGCGAAATATCTTCCGCCATGTAGTCTTTGTACTTTTTCCAAAAGGTTTGAGGATTAGAAAGACCGAAGATGAAATAAGAATTGCGTAAAGCTCCCTAATTTTATTCGGCGAGTGACATTGTATGGCGTCCTCCATAGTAATATCTAGTATATATCTTCAAAGTAATACTTCCACGTAAAATATCTAGGTTCAGTATAAGTGAAAAATTTTGTGCAAAATATGAATATTGTATAATTAGATTTTTAAAAAATTCAAAGTGATAAACATTCGAACAATCAAAACTTTTTTTGAAACTGTCAATTAATATTACCATAAAATTTTCAATATCACGCGCGCAATTCGCTAAAACTTTATTTCGTTTCCCTCTTTAAAATGTGGTAGAAAATTTGCATTAAAATATCTGGGATTGTCGGAATAGAGAACTTCTTAGCCAACTTGGTGATATTTCTCAAAGTTTGAGTTTGACATTTAACAAACGTAACTTAATAAACGTTATACGTTTAATAAAAAACCATTTAAAAAATTGCTTTTTGTAAAGATGCTAAATTACACTGTGTTTCAATTCACTGTGTTATAAATGTGAGAAATTTCCATTATTGACCAAATGCATAATTTTGCGCCAACGTGGTGGGGAATAAGCAAAGTCCCTCGGTTTAACCCGCATAGTTTCCGTTCCCGTAGGAATATGGAGATAAAATGTACCTTATGTTACTCGCTTATAATGTAGCTTTCCATTAGTGAAAGAATTTTTAAAATCACACCAGCCGTTTCCGAGATTAGCTGGAACAAACAGACAGACGGACAAAAATTTTAAAAATTGATTTTTTGATATAAGTATTGTATATACCTTTAAATACATTTAGTAAAAAGCTGCTAATTTGAAATTACAAACAGACACTTCAATTTTATTTATTTATATAGATATACATATAGATAACTTGTTCAAATTTTCAGTCGTTAATAAAATACTTTTCATTCCTCCACTCAAGTTCAAGTGCATTTTTTAAAACTTGTAGTGGATTACACTTGATGTAAAAACAGTTTTTTTTCACAAATATATTTTTTCATTAACTAAATTTTATTTTTTAATTTAAAATTTATTCTACGTTATTTCTGACGAAGTTAGAATTAGCTGCAACGGATGGCGCCAGTGAGTTTTTCTAACGAATTTTTTAACTTGAAGTGGACGACACTTGATGCTAATACAGTTTTTTTATAAATTATAATTCATTAATTAAATTTTATTTTTTAATTTATTCTGCGTTATTTCTAATGAAGTTAGAATTAGCTGCAACAGATGGCGCCAGTAAGTCTTTCTAACGAATTTGTCGCGAACGAAACGAATTTGTAGTTCAATTTCTGTGGCGCTGTAAGCGCATTCCTTTTTGTTTTGTTTTTGCTTCTGTATTATGATCGGTGGTAGCCGAAGTAGTACGAGTGGAGCCCACTCGAACAGACATGTATCAGTTAGCAGTTTTCCTTCATTAAATATTTTTTATATCAAAAAGGACTCTGATTACTCATAAGAATAACAGAATTGAATTTTAGGTCGAGCTCATCCCGGGCAATCGAAGAATAAGGTAAGTGTGATACCTTTTTCTTTCTTAGAATTTATCGAAATTGAATTGAACTTTGAACTCTCATTGTTTTTCACAGAATTCTTTCTTGGTTACAAACACATTTTTTTAACTTGCAGTGGATGACACTTGATGCTAATACAAGTTTTTCAATTATTAATTCATTAATTAAATTTAATTAACTGAAATAAAAATTTTCTTTGTTGACCTAAGTAGGAATTGACTTTAATTTTTTTAAATATTATTTGGTTTTTATTAATTTTGCGTTCAAGCAACACGAAGGCTATTGGCGGCATGACCAAGGGAACCGAGACAAGGCCATCTTGAAAGTAAATAAAATTATGTTTGGACAATTTTTAATATTAACTTTAATAAAAAAGTTTAAGAGAAAAAATTTATGTATGGAGAGATTCAATTATGCCAGAAAACTTACCTTTATTTCCTTCCACAGCTGTAAATTTAGGTACCAGTTCTTTGGACATTCTTTTTTTTTTTACTAGGTCAGTGTGGCGGTTGTGGAGTACTGCCGTCGCTAGATGACATTGGTAGCAGAGAGGAACCAACAGAGCGCCGAGGGAAGAAGTGAAGAGAGACTGAGGCGCATGAAGTAAAGTAAGCGATTAAAAATATTATCTGGCAGTTCGTCATTTATTTTCATCGAGAGAGGTGCAAACGGTAAACATCTCCGCTATACAGACTGTTAGCACGAGCAGGCGATAAGGCAATCTATAAAAAATTAAAACCTTAAAAAGGTTTTTAGGAGATGTGTAATTTAATAACTACTTTGAAATGTATTCCATTTTTAAATGGTAAATAAATTGAAGTTGCTGAACTAGGAATTATTTCCTTAATACCTACACTCCTAAAGTCAGCTATTGAGTTTTATAATTCTGTCAGAAACTTGACAATTGTTTATTGATTAAATAGAGGAAGGTTTTGATGTTTGAATTATTCCTGTTAGAATTTTGATTTGAGTTACCGTGAAAATTATTTTCTGTCTGCTGTTGGAGAAAGGGGAAGGGCATTTTCATAAACTACTCGCATTTGCGGATGAAATGTCTGCTTTTGTACTGGAATTAAATTTGTTATTTCTATTATAATCTTGAGAATCTTAAGGAGCCCTGGGTAACTTAAGGCATTTGCTATTAGTGATGCACGATGTTATGTGACCATACCATTCACAGTCAATGTAAACAGGTTAGCTTGTTTTTTTCCTCGCCAAATGTGTTTTTTCGCATCTGACATCGGGAACTGATGTGGCAATGAGCAGCAGTATTATTATAATTATTGGGAGGTGTAGAATTGAGTTACACTATGAAAGGAGAAATTTTCAAAGCGTATATCTATATAACACAGCTTTTCCCAACCAGAATTTCTCAAAACATTGTTGAAGGTTTCTCAAGAAATAGAAATAGTTATGAAAAGGGAAGTATTTTTTTACTGATATGGTTCTGCAGTCGGATAACTTCGATGGGGAAAGAGGGTACGACTATGTATACCAGGGTGGGAATTACGTCGATCGCTATCGAAAGGTGGACCGCCAAGACATTTTGGGGTGACCGCCTAAAATTTTTACCAGATAATTAAAGATTGGCTGACAGTACGCAGACTACACCTTCTCTGACTATAACAACGAAAACTAACTTGATATAAAAATATTTTATTTCTTTAATGTATTTTGAATTGTTTCATAATAAATGTATCATTTGATATAGTTATATTTGGGGCTATTATTATTTAGTTTGTATCACGTTTTGCTTTAAACGTGGTTTTAAAAGTGTTGTTCTTTTATTTTAGTTCTGTAGGTAAATACGTATTCTATACTTATTATTAAATTATAATAATAACCTCTTTTTCTTACCTCATCACACCTTTGACTTTGGGCAGTAGCGTATTCAAGAATTTTTAACGGAAAAGGGTCGAAGGTTGAAGGTCTATCATTCTTGTATCATACCTCAATACGCAGTCAAACATATTTTTTTGATTGTAGGGAGCAAGAAACAGCAAAAATAAATTATTGAATAAGTAATTAACATTAATATAAATAAAAAATTTACTAATATCAAATACCTAATTACATTTTACATATTTATATCCAAGGACTATAATGAATCTGAACAAAATGAAGGGTTATGAGAGGGAGGGTCCGGACCCGTGGACACTTCCCCAGCCTTTGTATGCGCCATTAACACTGGGTGGACCGCAACTCATTGAAAATATCAGAAGTAGCCTGCACTCTGGAAAAGTCTGCCCACCCCTGATGTATACATTAGCGATGCAAAAATGTAGGATTATCTCGTTGCTTAAACACAATTTTTTCTCGTTGCTTATTTATGCCTTTTCTTCACCCCAATAAACTGTATACCTGTGCCTACGTCAAAAACTATGGCACTGGGAAGTGAATCGCGTAACTGTTAATAGACAGTTAAGGGTTGAAGGAGAAAAATCTTAAAAACATGCTCCCATGTGTGCAGCACTTTTTAAAGAGTTGGTATTGGTAAAAAAAGTACTGCATATCTACAATAAAATGAGTTGAAACAACAAAATTTTATTTCATTTTTTTTTTTACAAATGTTTATCACAATGCATACATTTATTCAAAAATAGGAATTTTCTTATATACATACATATGAAATGCTGACACAAACATTTATATGAAAATGATTAAATCAACTAATATTGCATACGATGAATGAGAAGAGAAGTTCATAGATCTAAACATGAATTACATAAAATAAACAATGAAACAGACAAGATAGGCAATACAGAACAAAAATATTGATATTTTAATTTAAAATAATTTTAATATTAAATATAAAAAATAATTATACCTTATTTCACACACTGACGATAAAATGTAATATTTTTTATCAAAAGTAAAACTATTGTATCTACTTTAAAAATATTCTTTTGTTCATTTCAAAGAGAAAAAATGCATTGCAATTCTTTAATATTACAATTAGAACTATTTGGTCTCATAGAATGCACTACAATCCAATACACAATAAGAAATAATATAGTTCAAACATACACAACATTCAAAAATGGATACTTTTCCTCTTCATTGAAAAAAATGTGTGCATTTATTTGTTAGACATTAACAATTCTGTAATTTCAGTAGATGTAAATTCATATTAGTGGAAATGAAGATATACAATTTACAAGCATGCATATAAAAAGAATTTGTGTTTAAAGAAAGAATACATTTCTTGATAAAAATTGTTTCATCAATTCTTGATAGATTTTTAAAATTGATACTTCTACATTGATGAACAACAAATCTGATATCAATGACTTGAAGAACAAGTAGCTCATATGTATTAACACAATATCACATATCTTGGATATAGTAAAACATTTTTTCAATTTATTTGAATTGAAAGCATTAATTTTTGTTCCATAGAAATAATGAAAAGGTATAATTTACAATCAAGAAAGCAGTTTTAAACCATTTCTAAAAACATTAAAAAGCATTTAAGGAATTTAAAGCAAAATAGAGGTATACATTGGAAGATTACTAGCTAACAAAAAAAAAAATATTGAAAAAATACTTAAAAAAATTATTTTAAAATCATTCAAAAATAATTTATAGAAATTAAACAGCAATACTGATAAAAAGGTTTCATAAAATGAAATTTTACTTTAAAAAACTTAAGAAAAACAGCAAAAGTACAACCAAGGTTTATACTGACATAAAAATACTCTAATTTAGACATTTTAAAAAGGACACACATAAGCTTCAAAGGAGTAAGATTATGATTTTACTCAATCTAAGGGAAAAACAGAAAATTTAAAATATCTTAATTATAAATGAATTGCTATAAAGATAAATATTGAGAATACTATATTAAACACTGCCCTTCAATTATAGCTATAAAGTATTTTTTAAAAATAGATTCTTAATGTAGAATTTGAATTACATTTATTACTTAAATTTATATTCTCCATTTATCTTTTTAAATTTCTCCTAAAATTACAATACATAATTTAGAAAATGATTAAGTTTTATATATAACATGCATAATATGAGCAATACATTTCAATAATTGTTACTAACCTTCAAGTTTGTACAGATAATTGAAAGGAAAATTATAAGTCTAAAACAACGTTACATTGAATTCTAATTGGACTTACATATATAAATTAAGATTTACAACTCTTATATAAGGAGGATGTTCCATTAAACTGAGTTTAATTTAACACAACACTAAGAATAATGTCTTTGTGAGAATGAGATAGAAAGCTCACTTAAAACTTACACTTATTCTTTAATATTATTGTACAAAATTGTAATAAAGATTTTAAAAAATTCAAAACAAAACCTACAGTTATTTTCAAAATAATTTACATAATTTTCAAGAGAAATTTTATACTCACATCCACTAAATGAAAAAATATATTCTGAAATATTATGTAGGAAATGTATAAAATGACAGAATTCACATATTTTCTTCAATTTTTTAAAAATATAAACTTTAAATTAGAGAGAGATCACACTATATACTTGAAACACATGCACAATTAACACATCTTACAATTATTACACTAAAGAGAATAATCAACAGAACTAAAATATTACAAAACAAAGAACATAATTAAAATTGAATATTTAGTAAAACATTGGCATTGAAATATCACTTTTACTTATTGCTTAAGAATTTTAAAGATGAAACAAAAATGAAAGAATCTTTTAACATAAAAATTTATCTTTATCAAGTAATCCATATTCAATTTAAAATTGCACATCATGTTAATTGAAATTATAAATTTATGAACTGCATTGCAATTCACTGAAAATAAAATACCAGTTTGGCACTAACTATACTTAGAATATTTAATTTTTAAGGCACAATTGCATGTCTTCAAAAATTCCTTCCTGAAAAAATACAAGATGGGAAAATAACTTTGAAGGGAAAAAAATATATTTCCATCAGGAATGTCAATTTTTTTCACATGAATCTGGTAAGCTGACTGTAAGTAAAGCATCATCATCGGATATTTCCAAAATTGCAGTAGCACCATCATTAAAGGCAAATGATAAACCACCATCTATGACCAAGCATGCATCAAACATTCTAGATTTTATTTCAATTCTGTAAACAGAAAACAAAAACTAAAAAACAAGTACATTAAATAAAAAAAATTCTTTATAGATATTCACTTAAGTATCAATGTATTCTGAAAGTTATTAATATTAAGCATGAAACACTAAAAAGATTAATTTAAAATTAATAAAAGTAAGTTTTTCTTTTAACCTCTTTATGATGGGCAAGTCATATTCATTCAGCCCGAACATGTCTCATGGCCAGGATGTATGCACATATGCATTTCAGAAAATCTAGCTTAAAAGATGGGCAATACATATGTGCATTTTAAGCTGGAACAATTTTCAATGACCACTAGATGACATCCTGTGTCTATTACATACAAAATGTACATAGTTTGAGTAACTTGACCTTCAGTTTGTTCATATTTTGCCTGTGTAAAGTATTTTGCTTGTCAGCTGTTGCGAGAGAGGGAGAAATCTGAATGTAAACAAACAGAGCTTTGCTGGTAAACTTTCCACTTGATATAAAACATTCATTCTTCTAACAACTCTCTGAATACTTAATTATCTTTTTCTCTAAAGCATGGAGTGTTTTAGGGTTACTTCTGTTAAAAGTTTGTGTTGCTTTCAAATATATTTTGCATACTTCTCTTATTTTGAAAACCTTGACTTCAGATTATGACTTGATTGTTTTGAAGGCATTTTCCTACCTTTAATATGAACAAAAAGGGTAAAAAAAGCCAAAGAAAGTGCACAGTTAGTTCACAAAACATGCTTAAACAAAGAAAAATGCAATAAACATTTTATGCTTGTAAATCGTGCAATATAGGACTTAGTGTTTCTCTCTGCTCTAATTTTCCACATTCAGTCTCCATTTTAATTTTATTTCTTTTTGTCTATATCTTTGTAGTATTTTTTCATTAATTTGAAAGTTTGTGTCTTGACAACAATTTGAATAGCGCTTTCGGAAATTATTTTTCCACAGTAAAATTTTTCATATAAATCAAAGGAAAACCATTATTACATTTTAATTTTAATGTAAATGACAGCTCATGTACCAAAAATTACAATGTTAAGATTCAAACTTAATTATTTATATTTTTTCTAAAGTTAGGCTTTGTGATGCAACTTTCCCCACTCTTGCACAATTTTTTCCACTTCTGCCATGTCCACAGGGAACATCCTCAACATGCCGGTTGAGGGGGGGGGGGAGAGCTGAGAAAGCAGCATCAGGTTCATGAAGTCATGCCAGATTGAAACTGTACATGACTGGAACTCAGTTATGATCTGGGGTGTTTTTTCTTTGTAACCAGAAAACCAAAAGATTTCAGGCCCCAAAGACTGCCAACCATTCAGAATGCAATTTGGTAAGCAGATTTGCAAGGCAATCCCCTCCAACCATTTATATTGCACAACTGGACTACATAGGTATAAGTAGGCTACTGCCTCGTTAGATAAGTGGTGTTTTGACTTCATTATGATTTTTCCACCCAGAAGCCCAGACTTAATCCTATTGAGCACCTTTGCAACATTTTAAAGAAAGGTATGGAAGCACATCACACGACACATTAGCATTATTTACTGAATTATAGACATCTCTAGCCAATAGACTAAAACTACTGAATTATGGACTCTAGCCATTCCTATGGAGCGTTTCTGCAAACTCATTAAATACATACCTCATTAAGTGGCAGTTGTTCTCAAGAGCTGAGGCCCAATCTATTAACTTACTACCCATAATTCAGTGGCACTTAGAAATATTAGAACAGATATTATATAACATAGTGGAAGGAGATTTAATCCGATTTTAAAGCAAGTTTAAGTAAATTTTTGCTGTGAATATGTTAAAGCCATTACTGGTTTCAGAAATATAAAAATGAACCATAGAAACTTACTTCTCAGCAAATCCACGAGGTTTACATTTGAATCCCATACCTAAAAAGATACAAATTCAATGATTAAACTTAATTTAGGATGACAAACAATTTTTTTCTTCATAAATAGTTATAAAATTAGTTAAAAATAAATAAGAAAAGTAAACAGATTTATTACACAATTTTAGCTATTTAAATAATTTGTTTAATAGTAAACAAACAATAAATGACAAATTTTTCTGTCAAAAATAAGCTAAATTTTTAATTTTTCCCTTTGATTACCTTTTGCAATACAACAAGGAACTTTACTTGACATTAATATATCTTTTTATTGCAATTTAAGAATAGAAGAGAATTGTTTATTTCTTTAATCTTTATAACTTGGACTTTTATTTTGCATTTTAAATATAACCATACCAAATAAACAAAAATCTCCATAATGATTCATTTACTCAAAATACAAAGTTTAATAATGAGGAAATCAAGCAATCCAAATATAAATTACTTACCAAACATAATGGGATCCCTCAAAGTATATGCCATAAGCAATTTGGTAGGATCAAATATTAAAGAATTGTTGAATTTATTCGTTATCTGGGAAATTAAAGCTTTATCCGAGACAGGAATGTCAATATTTGTCTCTTGTGAAGCTAAAAATATATATATATATTTAAAAAATAAATACATAATTCCATAAATCAATACATATAATGCTAAACTGAAAAGACTATGAACAAGAATTATTATACACAAAGTACTGTTCAAGGCATAACTTTACAATGAATAAACCTTTATTGAATGATTTAAAATTGCATATTTCAAAAAAGAAAATCATGTAAATATAAATTTTATGTGTGAGTGCTGCTCGCAATTATAAATAAAACCCATTTTTAAAAAAAATTTTTTTACCAAAATTCAACATTTTTTAAATTTATATACATAACTACCATAATAATATCAACATGTTTTCTTGACTTTTTTTTAGCATCTGTAAAACAAGGTAGAAAAACAAATATACAGTAAATACAAATCCTTAATATCTTAAGAATTTTATTTCAACATGTATATTTTGTTAATTTAAAAAAAAATTAATGAATCTTGATACTATTTCTGAAAATTTTTAAAATAAATAGATATACTAAAAAATGAGAAAATTGACTACATAAGTTGTAGTTCAATAAAATTCAAAGTAGCAAGCATTAAAATTTATTAAAAGTTAAACGAGTAGAATCACAAAAATACACTAGATGATGCAAATAAGTAAAAATAAACTACATCCCTTCCACTAACTTTAAAATTTTTGATTTAAACTTTAATTTTCTAGAATTTTTATAAAGCTTAATATCATGCAAAATATTTAACATAAAATATATTTGTTATATTTAGCTCATCTTGTTCTTTAACTTTTTAAATAAACACAATAAAATATTCAACATTGTATAAAAATAATGATTTGCTATATTAAGCCCAAACTTTTTGGTCAAATTAACTTTTAAAAATCTCAAAGCATAATACTACTTACTAATCTTCAAAAGATGCTTCACACACTGTTCTGTAACTTTATTAATATTGAAAGACCATGAAGTAGACCCAGTACCTGTGCACACTGTTAATCCAGAACTTTTTAATTTTTCTTTTGGGGATGAGTTAATGGCTAACTCATAATATGAAACCCTGTAATCAAACAAATAGACAGGATAAAAATGATTATAATTCAATATGTTCTACTTTCTAACTTAAAAAGTCATATGATTTTTATGACTTAAGTAAAAGCAAACACCTACAAACATAGTAGGTTTTAACAATTTATCAATACCATTGTTTTTAATGCTGTTACTATTATTACACATGAGTGTTATGAAATACAGGCTTGTACAATTAGAATTTCTTGCCAGAGCTAGTTTTTTAAAGGCTTTTTTATATATCCATTTTACTTAAAAGCTATAGCTTTATAAAAGATATTTAAAATCATCTTAAAAAAAAACATTTCCAAAATATATGTAAGCAAAGTGCAATTTTTTGACATACAAAAATATTAACAGCGATAATTATAACTACAACAAAATAACAATACTTTGATAAAAACAACATTTACAAAATCAAAATATGGCCACTGATGAAAGACTTGGTGAGATATTATTAGAAACACTCAAAAACTGAACCAAAAATTACCAATGATTGACAATGCATACAAAATATTAACTTTTCAAACAAGCTTGTAATTCACATTTAATTGTTTGCTTGTAAATTTATATTTTACAAAACTTCATAAAAAAAAAAAAAATGTCATGCAAGGTTCCTAACCAGAAGATCAAAACTAAAAGGCCATGGGTAAGCTGGCAGAATAGTAGTTTTGAACAATATTACCTTTAGACAGAACTATTATATCATTCTAAGATAACTTAAAATGTACAACTTCCATTTTTAATAACATCATTTGTTACTCCCTTGGAGCTTGAAACTGTTCTTCAATATAATGTCAATCAGAAATAATCTCCACAATTTTCAATTATTCCAAGCTAAACACCACTACATTTTTGCTTTCACATATAATTGAAATAAATATACCTGTCAAATATAACAAAACTTAAATTTCAATAACGCATGTAGAGCGAATGATGCCATAGAACAAAAGCGGCCCTTAACATACTGAATTGAATTAGGGAAAAATATCCAATATTAGGTTGTTAGGTCTATAGTCACTTTCATAATACATGTCAAATTGTTAGTCATCTCTAATAAATAGAAGTTTGACCACCCCAGCTTTATATCAATATACATGAACAAGAATTTTTAGATTAATGAAATAAGACCAATTAAAACAAAAATAAAAAATTTCCTATACAGAGATTATTTGAATATACTTTGTGCATGGATTCAGAATGATTGGTAATTATACAACAGCCTTATTCAATAAAAATGGGATTGTAAAAAATAAGACAGTTTGATCTAATTGTTTATTAATGTTTCCCTTCAAAATAACAAGAGAGCTTGTTGGTTACTGATTTCATAATTTCTAACACTGATTAAGTGATGTGGGCTACACCTAAGCTGGGATATTACCATTCAAACTTCTTTACTATGGCAATGTAAGTACATCGAGCCTAGACAGATTTAACATGAATTATCCTCTTTATATGTGGGTCTTTAGTGGCACCGGACTGGAACCCATTAAAGAAAAAAAAATCAGGCTATGATGAGATATAGTTACAAGAACAGCTACTTTAATGCTGAAATATGATATACAATTCTGTATACTAATTCATAAATTTTTAAAATTTATTCTTTTCCAAGATTATATATGCACAGAATAATAGTAAATCATCAAAACAGGAATAA
>BMAO01034899.1:0-22869 GCA_019973975.1 Trichonephila clavata
GCGAGCGAGAAACGATTTTCAAAACTGAGAGCAAACAGCTCACACTTTGAGTACTTCACATTCTCAAAATAGCTCCGATGCACGCTTACTCAAATTTGAGAATCGCATATTCTCATATTGAGACACAAGTACATTCTCATTTTTGAACCTGTTACGGGATCAAATTTTTGAGAATGAAAGATCGATATGAGTATATAATGCACTCATATTTGAATCTGTTAATGTATCAAATATGAGTTAAAACAATAAAATGAGTATGTATAGCATTTATTTTCGGTACTGTTGTATCTAATATGAATTTTTAACAGAAAAATATTTATTAACCCAAATCTTAAGGGATTTAAAAATGTGATACCTGAGTTGTAAATTTTCACTTTCTACATCTTACGTATTATTTTATTTTCATTTCATGAAATTTTTACACTTAACTTCGAAATCAAAATTCATTTTACATTTATTGTGTGTAACAAAAAGGTACTCGCATATTATCGCGAAAGTGCCTAAGTTAAAGATAACTCGCCAAATTGGCAGTAACGATTTCGCATGTGTCCTACGCGCTGAATTAGCAACCATGTACTTCGTTTTATATAATGTCGCCAATACGGTGGCGACAATACGCAAGTATCAACAAAAATATTACTTTTCGGAAAAAAAATGCAACTATTATTTGATCACAAACTACATGTCTTCGAACTTATACCGCAAATATAAATATTTGAAAATTGCAAAAATATAATTCGATGTAAAAGAAAACAAATGTGTATGCAATTTGAACTAGTTCCAGACACAATTTGGTTCATTATTTATATTTATGTCTCTCTAGAAGCATTATATTGTTTCCTTAAAATCATATACAAGCAGAAAATTAACTTTTATTTAAAAAAATTCAGCCCTTCAATAATAAGTTATTAGAAATATCTAGGAAACATTATGATAAATAACAGATTTTTCTAAGTAAAAATTTCAAAACAATGCCAGAAAGAAATAGCTTTTTTACATATTATGTAACCTGAAGAAAAAAACCTTTTGACTAAACTAACACTCATTAGGCCCAGGTGTGTAAGTACTCTTTATATCAATTGTTTTGTTTAAATAAAAATCTATCCACATGGAAATAAAGAAAATGCATTGCTATATTACAAATTAAGCTCGTTTTTTGTTAAATCAACTGATTTTACACTTTCCTATCACCAAAGAAAACAAATATAATAGTTTTTAAGTTAATGTTTTTTTTAAATTAAAATACTTAAAAATTTTAGTCCTTATAAGAATGTAAAAACAACTAAAACAGTACATTTTTGCATTAACAAAACATTTAGTTTTTAACCTACTGGAAAGAGCTTTTAGAGAAGTTTTCAGCACCCATTCAGAAGAAAAAAATAACATCATAAGGACCAATAGAATCATAATTTAGCAATTTTACTTGCTGTACAGAATTTTATTTTCAATACCTTTTTTCAATTATTCACTGTTAACAAGAAAAATAAAACAAACCAAAATCATATTGTTGAAATATTTATTCTGGAAATTGTACACATACATATATACATTACAAAAATTAACAAGAATATAAGTGAGATTTTTGAAACATGTTTTCTTCAATAACTTATTTTTATATATATATTGATTTTTTTTATAAACAGTATCTAATCTATATTATAGTCAACTCCATCCTTATTTGTACAGAACAGCTGTTTAATATAATATACATTGAATTATCATTTTAAATATAGGTTCTAGTGTATAAAAGTACATAAATAAACAGCTTTTTTATTTTTTTTTATCAAATCATGTCTTTGAGTTATGAAATGTGAGTGAAAATGCCTTTCAAACAGTGTTGTTTCAAATAAATTACATGTTAGGATATGTGAGTCATCTAAATTATTTACTGAAGAATTTATAAATAGCTGGTTCTGAGAGGAATTTTGAAATTTTCCTCATTAGAGTAAAATTTTTACAAATGTTGTTCATAATTATATAGTTTTCTAAATGGCTATCTACAAAATTTAGCAAAACACATGTAGTGCTATGCTTCGCCCATATGAGTATTTAGAACATGACAATAAAGTCTACAATGTGAAACCAATGGTCTTTGGCAGAAAGTGCAAAATGTATGAAATTCATAGATTAATTTTTATCCACAAAAACATATACATATAAAAAAAGAGAAAAATTCTGAACTATGTGCAAAATTTAAAATAAATTATGAGTGGAAATATTAAAAATGAAGATTAATGCTAACAAGCAGAAATGAAATTAATGCAAATTAAAAATAAAGCATTCATAATTTAGAAACAAGATAAAGGTTTAAAAAATACAATTTTATAAATATTACACATGAAGGATAAAAACAACAGTTCAAAAAATATCACACATTGGAACAATATATATATACAGGAACTAATTTGTTATCAGTACACTACACATTAAATATCTTTTAGAAGTGGTTTTGAAATCGCTGTAAATAAAATTTTGCCATCCGATAGTTTTCAATCAATGATGACAGTCTCCCACTACGAACTCAAAATGAAAATAATTTAAAAGATTGGCTTATTCCTGGCAAGAAAGGAATTACATTAAAAAGCAAAAATGTAAGTAATTTTTTATAGAAAACAAATTAGAAAAATATGAGTGCCAGGATTTAAAGAATAGAACACAAGGTATTTAGAAATGCCAAGAAAAGAAGCAGAAAGAAATAAAGAAATTGAACCCGGAAAAATATAACTGCGTATAAAAGCGTGGGGTGCTCAATATTGTTATAATTTCTTACTAGTTCTATTCCAAAATGCAGAGTTAGTGTAAAAATGTAGTACAAAGGCCCCCACGCTTTTACCACAATGACATTAATTTTCTCGTTAATCATTTTATTCTTATATTGAGATTTTAGTTCGATAAAAGCGTGTTTTTTAAAACTATATTTTAAATTTTTGGGTCTTCATGTGTGTCAGACTACTGATTTCAGCACTTAGGTATTATCACAACAAATGCCAAATCTAATAATAACTTGCCTAGTTGGCAACCCCGATTGGTACTTGTGTCTTATTGCAACCTATTGGTGACATTATATGAAATTAAGCCCTTGGTTGCCAATTCAGCATGTACCACACATAGGAAATCAGGGTGGCCAACTCAGCGAGTTATTTAGAATTGGCGATAATATGCAAGTATCCTCCAATTTCCTGTGAGTTGTATGTGCTGAATTGGCAAACAGGTGTTTCATTTCATATATGTCGCCAGTTGGTTGCGATAATACATAAGTACCAAGATTTCTTATGTTTTTCCCACTTGTGTACAACATACCTGCAAATAGGAGTTTTTGTACCCAAGCCGTATTAATTTTTGGTACTTACATATTATTGCAACCATATTGTCGAAATTATATGTAATAAACACATGGTTGTCAATCTGGCGCATACGACTCATGCAAAATCAGGGTCACCAACTTAACAAGTTATCTTGAACATTGTCATTGTTGTGGTAATATGCATTGTAAAATCTGGCGTATGATGTACACTTTTAACACAAAAAATAAGATTGAATTTTACGTGTGCATGTTACATGCCAGGTATAAAAATGAAAGCTTTAAAAAAACGTGAGCATAGGAAAAAAATTAGATTTCTACATAGATTGAAATGTTGTTCATTTAAAAGAAATGGCGTTCCTTATGAACTTAAAAGGTTGCACTTCTAGATGTATACTATTTTTTACTAAAGCTTAGAATAAATGACTTTCAAACTTTAAGAGCATGGCTCACATACATCTCAGGTTTCTTCATGAAAAAGGGGGTGCACATTATACAGCAAATAAACATAGAAATTAAAAATTGCTACTTGAAAGTATAAGTGCGTGTTATACGATGGTATGCATGATATGCCAGATTTTACGGTAAGAATATAATTTTTCTCTACCTTTCTTTAATGAGAAAAAGTATAAAATATATTTATATTGGGTTAAATACAAAGAATCTGATATATATACTTCATTTATTTTCATCCAAATAAACAAAACACTATAGTCACAATAAAGGTATTCTTGAAATAGCCATTTTAAAGTTCAATATGAAAATAAAACTAAAATTATTCCATTGTTGCAAAGGAATACTTAAATTATTATTTGCCTATAAGCAAGTGCCCAAAAAATCAAACAATATGACTTATTATGAATCAAGTAAATTTCATTAAGATATGTGACTACCCAAAATTCGCAGTTTTGGTGAAAATTTTCAAAATTACTTTTGTGTTTTTATTTTATAGCCAATACATTTCAGATTCCATAAAACACTCTATTTTTGTTTCTACGATATCTAGAAGCAAATTTATAGCATAATTAGTAAACTGGAATTGGAGTTAACAAAACCAGATGCTGATCCCTACACAAAATATTTTTAAGATATTGAATTTAAATTTTTAGAACATGTTTTATTTAGTTGTATCTGTGTTATGAATCAAAATCTAATCTCTGTGTATATACAGTGGACCCAAAAAGTGTTCGTACACTTGCAATTTCATATAAGATTTATTGTTTCCGACTAATAAAAATTAATATTTTGGAATTGTAATTTTTTTATATCTGCAACTTGTTCTTGGCGGAATGACATAATTATTTTTTTAAAAAATAGTATAACTATTATTTTTGAAAATTAATAATCAAAAAGCTACTGAAAAATTACGCCACTAAAGTCTTCGTACACTTAACAAAAATCTCAACATAGCTTTATATATATATATATAAATATTGTGTATTTCTTTCTTAATTTAGAACTTAGTAGGATATCTTTTAGTGTCCACAACAACTTTTAAATGTCTTGTCTTAAATGTCTTTAAATTTAATCAGTTTTTTGTAATTTCTGCTTCGATTTACCTCCATGCTTCAGTGATTATTGTTTTTACTTCCCATTATGTGTTTATATGTCATGTTTTCTTTTTACTTTAAATCTAGTTCTTCCCAAATATGTTCTGCTGGGCTAAATAAATTGATTGAGGAGGTGTTTTCAAAATTTTGGGTACAGTTTTAGAGACACCAGCGGTGTACATTGAGAGCAGTTCGCCTGGCGTCATTATCCTGTTAAAAAATGAAGTCGTCTAAAATATCCAAATTTTGAGAGGATAATTTAAAATTTCTCTTTAAAATATTTAAATAGAGCTCATGATTCTAAATACCATAAAAAAATACCAAATTACCTAATCCTGAAGCCTATTTACACCCACCCTCCCCTGCAAGAACACCTCTGTGTTAAAGCATGGAGTTGGAGGAGCTCTTGTTCCACATAAATTCACGGGATTAAATGCCTCATTTTTTCCTTTAAAACTATTATATGCCCATCAGAACCAAAAATGTTGAATTTTCTGTCATCCCAATCACTTTCCTGACAATTTTGAATTTTCTGAAACTTAGTCACAAGAATCTAGTAGGATGAATGAACCATGGAAGTGGAAGTGTTCTTGTATGGGGGCGTAAATCAGCTACAGAATTAGGTAATTTTTGATGGTATTGAGAATCATGAGCTCTAGTTAAATATTTTAAAGAGAAATTTTAAATTGTCTGTCCAAAATTTGATATTGAATATGACTTCATTTTTTAACAGGATAATGATGCTCTCAATGTACACCGCTGGTGTTTTTATAACTGCCCCAAAATTTTGTGAAAACACCTCCTCAATCAATTTATTTAGCCCAGCAGAGCATATTTGGGGAGAACTAGATTTAAAATAAAAAGAAAACATGACATATAAACACATAATGGGAAGTAAAAACAATAATCACAGAAGCATGGAGGTAAATCGATGCAGAAATTACAAAAAACTGATTAAATCTATACCAAGATGTTTAAAAGTTGTTGTGGACACTAAAAGATATCCTACTAAGTTCTAAATTAAGAAAGAAATACAATATTTAAAGCTATGTTGAGATTTTTGTTAAGTGTACGAATACTTTTGTGGCGTAATTTTTCAGTAGCTTTTTGATTATTAATTTTTAAAAATAATAGTTATACTATTTTTAAAAAAATAATTATGTCATTCCATTAAGAACAAGTTGCAGATATCATAAAAAAATTACAATTTCTATACATTAATTTTTATTAGTCGAAATCATTAAATTTTATAGGAAACTGCAAGTGTACGAACACTTTTGGGGTTCACTGTATTTATGTACTTCATTGCATTTAAATGAAAAAAAATCATTAATTTTTAAAAAAATCGAGTTTTTGCATAAAATTTGGCATATTTAAAAAACTTTTAATTCCTAATACATATAAAGATGTTCCATTATTTATGTGCTGTATAAATATTATTTGAATACATTCATTAGAATTTTGTGTAAAAGATCCTCATTGCTATTTTTCATGAAAATTTTACTAAACTCGACAATTTTTATATACTATAAAACTCTCCAGAAAACAGCAAAAGGGTTAAAAAATTAGTTAAACATGAAGCTAAAGAGTTTGAGCTATAAATATGGTGAGTTTAAGAAATGTACAACGAGTAGAATATTTTTCATATTGTATTTAAATCTTTAAAAGCATTGTCTGAGAAACTATGTTTTTTGGCTTCACGGTAAAGTTCACAAATGGATTTCTTTTTAAGATATTGAATTGAAATTTTCAGAAAATTTTTATTTGTATTATAGACTATAATCTCTATGTATGTATTTATGCATTTTATTGCACATACAATTTGTGAGAAAAAAAACATGTTTTTTAAAAAAATTGACAAATTTCAAAAAATATTAAAAATTTTTTCGCTCTAGGCACAGATAATGTTGTTATTTTTGTGCAGTTTTAATATTATTTGAATATATTAATTAGAATTTTCAATACAAGGTTTGCTGTAACTGCAATTTTTCACTAAAAATTCCCAATCTATCCAAAATAATTTAAAATTTTGTGGAATTGTATTTTAATTCCTGACTGAAGTGTAATATAGGGGGGGGGGGGCTTTCGATTTGGCGATTTTTCTTTGGATTTTTATATAGATATTATGGTGAGATGAATTCATTCTGGCTTCGGGAAACCTATCGCTAAGTGAAGTAGCTTGGCGATCGATTTTGGTCACCAAAAAATTTGACATCGCCAAGGCCCATACTACACTTTAACCTTAATTCCTAGTTCTATGCACATCCTTTTTAAAGAAAAAAGTGTTTTTTTAGTTGAAAATGTGTTTCAATAAAATGCTCCGAAGGTAGCCACATACCTTAAATTTGTTTTTTTAAGTAATCCGCCAAAAAAAAATAGATTTTTATCACATTTTTTCGCTAAATTCCTATAAAAAAGCCTTATATTAAAAACAAGGCACATACTTTGATAAAAGAAATAGGTGAAAACTTTAATTCAAAAGTCAAGAAAAAGACTGTTTTGATTTGAAGTCATAACAAAATCAAAACAATATAGTACTCATGTGTTCGTCCGCGGGTAGCGTGGTAGAAAGGAAAAATAGTTCGGAAGATTTATGAGAACTAAATTTGTTGTTGGACCCCTATCTTTAAAATATGTAGCCAGTATATTAAAAAAACTTCTTTAATCCTGAATTTTTTTAAAATTTATTTGATAGTGTTAATTAACCATTTTTTGAAATTTTGAGTACATGTAATGTTTCATATTCGAAAAGGCACGCGTTCAAATCTGATATAAACAAACTCATTTCAGAATGAGTAAGTCCATGTGCTCAGTTTTGAGTATTTCTTTTTTCTCCGTGTATGAACTGCCAGTGTCCTGGATTGTCACCCATAAGGAAAGGATAATGGCATGATTTGGACACTCTTGCTTATTTCTTACCTTACGACATCACGGACCACTCAATAGGGTACTAAATTAATGGAATCGCTTGCAATTACAGTATAGAGAATATACATAATTGTGTGAACTGTTTTCAACTTGTTCATTATCATCTTTTTTCATCGCTTATCTCTTTACTATCTTTTACTTTTAGACATTCTTATTCTTTGTTCAGTCGTTGTACTGGTACAACAAAGGATTTCTTTAAGCTTTGATCATTGCAAAATCTTTAATAACATCATTGTAATAAATGTCTATGGTAATATCATTTTGAATGTGTAGCAGCATGAATCTGTTAAGCTTTTCACTCTCCTCAGTATATCTTGCTTTAGTCATGATTCTTTTAAGGGCAGGAATACTTCTTTTTTGACTCACTAGTTGGTGGTACGTTAGATGCAATTTTAATTTTGTCTCATTTTTCCCCCTATAACTTTTTATGCCCTTAAATCTTTAGCGCCTTAGGCACGAACCACGTGTGCCTAAGTGGAAAAGCGATCCTTCCAATAGCCATCGTGTTGCTTCAATCAGCCTCATAATTCAAAAATAAAATGAATAACATCAACTACGATTGTTACAATACCATGGCATGAACCACACACAACTTTTACTCAAAAAGGAGTTTTCGTATTTGTTATCTTAGAAATTCTTAAACCAATGAGTCAAGTTTACGTTCAATTTTAGGAATTATTTCCCATATACAAGTCCACGTGAACATGAATTTACATAATTTCTCCTGTTTAGATAATACATCTAAACTCAACTCCCGATACAAGTTTCATTCACTGCTTCAACCTCATTTCATTTGCTCCCGCAGACAATACACCACACTCTCAGCCGTCTGTTTAAATTATGAAACTTCACCAGTAACTTCCACAATGTTTAATTCCGCAAATGCCAGGGGGTGAGAGACGCATCTCCCCTTAACCCCACACTCCCAAGGGATGAATTAAATGTCACCATTGTCACGGCGACCGATCCCGGAGAATTCAATTTTGTGGAAGCTTAATTTGAATTTAATAGAAGCAACATGTAACCGATAGTAATTATGAATCAGAAGACGGCGCGTTCGGAATGAAATTCAAGAAGGTATATGGCGCGTACATCAAAATGCCCGGCATTTTAGGAATTTCACTCACTTGGCTTCTTGGGAATCTCTATACCTGTCTTCTCTTGAGCGTTGGGATTTTTGACGAGGGGAATGCAAAGGTTATGACTGAGAGTGTCAAAATGTTGAATGAAAACTAAGCTTCTGTTTCGCACCCGTTATCAATACTATTATTTGTTTTTAGTTAGTTAAAGGTATCCGACTACTTGTGACTACTTTTTTTAAAGAAAAATGACGGTATGAAGGATTTTTTGTTATTAGATTTTCTTGGCACATTTTAAGAAAAATATGCTACAATTAAGAAGTAAAAAAAATTATTATTACTAAAATAGAAAAAAATGGGCAAACATTTGTGAACAAATTTTCAATTTTTCAATTCTGATGTGTTTCCATGTTATTAATTTTTTAATGACCTTTAGGATAAGAGATATTTTAATTTTTACAAAAACTAGAGCCCTTTCTCTTAGTTATTGTATGAAATTGCTTAAAAAACAGTGATTACATTCACATAAGGGACTGTAAATTTTGTAACAAAACAGAGATTGATAAACCTAAAAGTTAAAACACTTCTACTATTATACAGAACATACACGCAAAATTTGAGTTTATTATTTTTAAAACTTTTTTAGCAATCGCTGTCCCCTTTTGAGCATTTCCCAAAAAACACATTTCGAGTAAAACGCGTTTTAATGCACAACATCTTTCTTTGAAAAATGGTATCTGCTTTTACTAAAACACTTTTAGTTTTGTTTCTAATGAACAGAAAATAATAAACTTGGTATTTTTATAAAGCTAATAAAATGACCTATGAAATAAAATCATAAAAATTTGTCAATTTCTGGCAAAATTCACAATTTTAGGGTAGTCGAACTCCTTAGTTATTACATCGTTCGAAATTACAGTCGGATTCCGATTTAATGAGCCCTTATACTTAATGAATTTTGCGATTTAACGAATTTTTCTCTTCCTTCGATTGAAATGATGGTAAAAAAATCCTGCTTATCGAATAACATACCCCGAATCAATGAATTATATTAGCTGGTGGAAATTTTTTTATTAGTTTGTATTTAAAAAAGATATCAATCATTGGAATCGCCAAGTAATTTTAGAGCGTTTTTCACATTTTGTATCTTACAATAATGCAACTAATGAACTTTTTACTAACAGAAAAGGTAGTACTATACTTTAAAAAAATTTTTAAATTTAAAAAAAAAAAATTTTAAATTTTAATTATTAAATTTAAATATCATTCAGCTCAACTAGGCCAGAAATGCGACCAAATGACGAAAACCCGAGGTCAATCGGTTAATTATTGGCTGAGAAAAAGGTACGACAAAATATGGAACGAAGTCGAGGACAAAGACTAAGACGAAATTTGCGTCCTAATAGCGCTTTTTTTTACGCTACGTGAAAAACGCGCTAAAAAATTGGATTCCCCTACCCCAAATGATATTCCTTTTGATTTTCTTACATGAAAATTTTTTTCTTCTAAGCAAATTTCAATGAGAAAAAGTTAAGATAACTATAGATTTTATAGAAGCAGATGAGTCAGGAGTGTAACTTATCGTGTGAGTCTTAAGTACGACAGGAAAATTCTTTTTTTACCTCTTTCCCATCCACAACGCAGGAAATAACTTAATATTTTAACGAATTCGATACATTTGATGACGGACTGCCTATTTGTGCAAATGAAGTTGATGAATTTGGGTATTTGTCACAGCCAATAAATGTGATTCTAATGTGACCTATCAAAACGCTTACGTTTTCTAATGTTTTACATTGCTTGGAAATTGAAAATACGCCTCTTTCTCAAGCAGCAGGATGTAAATGTTGCAGTATTTTTGATGTGTAACATCTTTACTCTCCTTTGCTGGATATTTGTTGGAGTGATTTCGTGAAAAGGGACGGAAATGCGTAACAGGAAGTCGAGGGAAGCGCGTGCTGTTTGATTTGACCAATTCAGCGCCTTGGGGTGTCTCTTCGCTAGCCTCGTCTTGGGGTGGAACTCTACTAGCAATTAAGACGCCCGCCTACCGCACATACCAGCAAGTCTTATTAGACTTCATCCAGAGTAAACTTGTGATTCTTACGCTCAAATGTCAAAGTCTCAGGGCTCGTTGTGTGCGAAATCTGAGGATATATTTATATATGTGTAAACTATATATATTAACTATTATATTTTTATTGTTAAGCGTCTGACAAAACTCATCATTCTTAAAAAAAATAGGAGTAAGTAATATGGAATTATTTGAATATAAATATTTAAGTGCCTATCATTTTCATACTTTGAGGTTAGTTCCTGTCGCTGTTAATATAATATTTTTAATTCTGATTAAAAAAGATTTCTCGATTAAAAAGAACTAATTAAGTAAACGGGTATTTTTCATTTTCTCTAATATTTCTAATTTTTAAGCATGCGCTTGACTGTGGCTCTTCGCTACCCTCGTCTGGGGATCCAACTGTAGTAGCAATTAAGACGGCCGCCTACCGCACATACCAGCAAGTCTTGTCATTTTGGTGGTCGCATACATTTCTCCGAATCAAACAGTTAAAAAATTTACAGATTTCCTGCATTTTATAGTTTTACCGTATACCGAAGGTGGTTCTGCTCTTTAAAAAAAATAAACTATCACTCGTTTCCCATGATTTTGAGTGGTGATTTTAACGTTAACTTCAGTTTGCCAGAAGCTCAGCCGCCCATAGCTTTTCTGAAAGATGAACTCAAGCTCGAAATGAACACTAATCGAAATGTTTCAACAACTAACAGTGGTACTGTTATTGTGACGCCGTTTTTCAATGACTTATAAATACTTTGAAATCACAAGTACATGTGTCATACTTTAGTTTTCATAAATCTAGAGTCCCCGCTCTTCCCCAAATTGAACAATAATAAATATTTTTGATAAAAAACTGCATTACTCCTTGTGTTAATTAAATAAAATTTTCATTAAAGAGAAAATTATTTTCAGTCATAACCGATTCATTTCTTTCAGGATTAAAGCCACTATTTCTTTTTTACCATAATAACATGTCAGATGTTACATATCATATGCGACTACTGTAAGAATCGGTTTTTTTTCTCTGCATAAAATCGAAAAATATCTCGTTTGAGTCAAGAATTAAAAAGAAAGTTTGACAATGAGTTATTATTTTAAAATTACCAATTACCTGGTGCGTAAGTATTCACTAATAGTATTTTAGCTGTTGAATAAAAAGTGTGTAGTTTCTAACTATGAACATTTTATGTGTAATTGCTTGTAGAATTTCCAAAATACAAGGGTAAAAAAATTTGCATTTTGTTTGGATCTCGGTATAACGAATAACACCGAATCAACGAACAAAATGTTTGGTCTGGATGAATTCGTTAAATGGATATGTGACTGTAAAATCTTTCTTCAAATGACGAAATTATTAATATTTAATAATGATGATTCTTAAAGGTGAAATGAATAACAGCTCAGGTATATATAGGCTCTCTCTCTATATATATATATAGGCTCAGGCTCTCTCCCTATATATATATATTACAATAAAAGTTTAAAAAAGAATTATAAAATAAAGTTAGATTATGTGTAAATGAAATTTTTTTTTTAATAAGCGGAAGGAACTTTTGAAGTACTTGGGGTTACACAAACTTCGCAGAGAACGTGAATCTATTTTACATACAAATTAATAACTTCCATTTAGAATTTTATTGTGACTCGTGGAACCCCAGGGCTCCGTGGAACACAGACTGAATGCCACTGCTCAATTGCCTCTGTTACCTGTTCTTCTAGGTTATGCATTGTGGTAAATGTAACATCAATAATGAAACAAGTCATTTTCACTTAATTAGAAAAGGTTGTAAGGGATTACCTGTGTCATCCCTAGTGTGAGAGGGTGGGAAGGAAGATTAACCATATTCAAAAATAACTTCAATTTATTCTCAGTTAAGAACAACAACACAAATTCTGTTAACCAGATGCACCCAAATACCAAATACGGAAAGCAATAGTGAGGTAGATGAGATACGAGAAGGCTTTAAATAATCAGATCCCTTACGTCTAGGCAATATCATCTAATTCTTAGCTACCTAATGTAATTTGATTCCTAATTGACAAATCGTCAACATTAATATTACAATAATCAGCTACGAAGTATCCACGTCTTACTTCACGTTTAAACAATCACTGCTAGCCGTCAGCAGTACATGTAACCTCTCTCCCCTCTAACCTAAAAGTTTAAGCTTTATGTACAAGTCTTAATTTGCATACTTACCTCTTCTTCGGGGGGAAGATTTATAATACAATAATTTTTAAAGACCCAATATTTCCCAAGAGGATTAGTATTTGAAAGAACGCGGATAGACCCGTCACAAGGTTATATATTTTGATGCAAAATAAACCGCACACTTATAGTATGCATAACGCAAGATGCACGATTCCAATTTGTATTTCCCACTAAATTTTGTGTTGCAGCGATGCTCTCCAAACTATTACCCATCCGATGGTATGAGTGGAATCTAATAAAATATTCCCCTGAATCGTTTGGGAATAAGGTTTTGCATTTAATTAAAAACGACTTCGACCTTCTTGCACCCCGTCCCACTTACCCCCTATGCTGAATCCGCAGACGGTATTAAAAGTCGTAATCGGAATGGGAATCGGTAAAGAAACAACCAGGGTTCTCGAGGATTTTTTCCCCGCTTCCATATACCTCCCTCTCTCTTTTTCTTTTAGTATCTAGGATCAAAAGGGGCAGAACCGTGAAGACGACCGTCTTTTTCGATTAGAGTTCAAGAAAAAAAAATTCAAATTTATTTTGTGGAGTGGAACGATTAAACATTATTGAACAAGGTTTTTTCCCTCCACCTAATTTCATTTTTAAGTTGATTTTTTCCTCTAGTTTTCTAGTATTTCTACTTAGAGGAAAAATAATTTTCACACATCGATGGTTTTATGTGGTTTTGATTTTAAGATATACTATTTATAAAAACGCAATTTAAATAAAAGTAAGCTAATTTCTTCATTTTTGATTCAAGTTTTGTATATCGAGTAGAAGTTAAGGTATAGTTGCTAGTATTAATTTTATTTCGTATCGAAAATTGACAGTTTTTTTTTTCATGGCAGTTGATTTTTAATACCTAGAATATAAATATGAATCTACAGTATTTTTTCAATATTAAAATCAAAATTGATGTCATTCATGATTTTATAATGAAATCATAAACGGTATCTCTTAATTTCTGCTCAAAGTAACATGTAAATTCTGATGTTTCAGTAAAAAGTAGATGTGATGCAATGTAGCAACATTCTAAGATATTCTTTCTCTCATAAAAACCATTTCAGTTGGAGAAATTTTACTTCATCATATATAAAACCTTTTTTGTGAAAACATGTTTTAAGGTACACAAAACATTAAAAAAAAATTAAATTTATAATAGTGACTGTGATGTTTGTGTTTGGCTTAAGTAACTTTTTTGGTGGCATTGTCTTAAATATTTTCTGTATATTATAATTTAAAAAAGAATTCATACATTTCAATTAAAATTTTGAGATTTCAGATATAGTTTATCTTTTCGTAAAAAAAAGTCTAATTTTAATTTAAGGGAACCAGGGCACATCATACACATTAAAAAAAATCGATTTTCAATTTTGGTATTAAAAAAATAGTACATATAGAAAAAAAGCATAATTTTCTTAATATAAAAATGTGTAACGCTTATAGATTTGTTGATAAAAAACCCATAAAATAAGAAATAAGTAATTGACAAAAATGTAAACAAGCGTTTACATATGTTTAATTTTTTCACTTTTTCTCTAAAGCATAATTGTTTTGCTTTTAGGCACACTTTTAAAAATTAATTATTGCACGATAGGGTTCCAAATTTTTTATACTTCTCTACAGGATACCTGCGCATACAGTGAACCTAATTTTTTAGTTGAAGTAGCACATAGTTTTTAAAAAGTTAGTTTTATGCATGAAAGGAGGCAAAAATAAAAAAATTGCAAAATTGCAAATTTTATAATTTTTTTAAAGAAGCAATCTTAATATTTTGCTAAAAATTATACGTTTACTTTATTGTGTGTATTGTTTTATACACATGCAAAAAATGTTTTACATATTTAAGAGATCTTGTTTTAAAAAACTGGTGCCTAAACATAAACATGTATTATAAGATCTCAAAAAAAAAAAATTAAATAAAAACCTTTTAAAAATACCTTAAAACTAACTTATTATCTATACAGAATAAAAAAAAAATTTTATTATAATCACACAAAAAAATTAAGCTCTATTGGAAAATTCTTAAAGAGATGTTCCATGAGCAAAGAGTCTTGTTTTTAGAATTATACTATTTCGAGCATGTCCTGGTAAACCTTAAATAATACCACAATCAACTGCGCATTGCAACAAAAACCATCGCAGAAATCCATCGCCGCCACCATTTAAATTTAACAGAGCTTGAATTCATTTTTAGTGACGACGCACTTGGAAGTAGCAGAATGGCTATTGGTAAAACACCTCATAATTTCAAGCCAGTCAAATCTCATCAACTACACCCTGAGCTAGCACCCCAGTCCTTAAGCCTCATTATATTCAGCGTACAGATTTTGGGTCTCAAAGATTTAACTTGATTCACCCGGTTATGAGTTCGAGATCTAGCCACTCGGCTTCCACGGCCACCAACAAAGTTTGAAATATGTCACTTCAATTTTGGCGTTGTTTTCGATAAAGTAATTTATATTGTTACGAATTTTATAAAAAAATAATGTAAATAGTTTGTATTTGGATGCGCAATGCATTTATATTATTCTATGCTATATTTGTATCATGTTAAAATTGTAATATTCACAAGCAACGCCGTCCCTTACGTTACAATGGTGATTCAAATGGAACTTGGCGGAATCCAACAACTTGGAGACTTTGGTGACCCTTTTGGTGACTTGGCGATCATGTTGGTGGCCATTTTTGGCGAGTTTGGGATTCTGTGGATTCTTCTGGAAATCGGTGGAGAAATCCAATAATATCGCGATCTATGACGCAGAATTTATTTACTATTCTCAACAACGACAGAAATTCAAAAACCCAAGAAATGCACCAATTGGTAAATATGGGAGCAATAGAGAGCGAAGTTGACGAGATAATTGGAGCTATAATAATAAATCGGATCGCTTACACTTATCACTTATACACCTTCTTATATTTGAAGATAACTTCTAAATTAATCTAATCCAAACCGACCGAATCTAATTTATCAACTAATTAACCCAATCGTCAATCTTAATATTAATCAAATAATCCACGAAGTGCTCTCGGCAAGCTTTAATTAATCTTCCGTTAATCTTCATTGCTATTCTTTAGCTTCTAACTTCTCTCTCTCCTTCTCGAACCCGAAAGCTAATACTTAAATACACAACATAATTTACATATTTCGCGTCTTCTTCGGGAGGAAGTTTTCAACTAAATATTCAAAGAAAGTAATTTTCCAAAAGGATTGTTAGGAGAATCGCGGATAGACCCGTTACAAACCGAATTGAAAAATACTCCTTTAATTTTCAAATTTGTTGCAATGAGGGCCATAGTATTAGTAAGGGATAAAATTAGTGAAATATTTTCTATTCATATTGCAGTAAAGTAAAACGCCAGACGACAGTGACACTAGCTTTATTTTTGGTAACCTTTTTTGAAACTGACACAGTTCTTTCATTTATTATCTTCTGCACTATCTGTACCGGTCTAAATTTCCGGACCTTTTTTTGTTGTGGTTTGGAAAATGAACGGGAATAGGAATTCCTATAAGGCATGTAACCGTCGACCTATGCTTTATGCTTTGGAGGAAAGGCTCCCTGAGTGATGATCATATGCATTCAAGCATCCTAATTAGTAAATGTGAATTTTACAAACTATTTGGAAACTCGGTTTCTAACACAGACTTGGAAGGTTTTATGGTTTTTTTTTACAATTAAAGTTCCTTTCAATTCAAATTAAATTTAAATCTCTTTCATATCGCTAATGGAACTTTTTTTAACAAACCATTTATCTTCAGTTACATTTTCCCGAGATTAACAAATTCGTATCTAAACACTTTGTTTCAATTTTTTTTAAAAAAATCTCAAATTATCGACTTAAACACAGAAGTATACGTTATGCTTTATTTTCGAAAGTCATATTAACTAATTTAATCAAAATAGGGGGAATTCCTTAAACATTTAGTTATACATTTAAATTCTTTTTATTTTACTGATATTTTTCTACCGTGTTAAGAATGTCATTTTTAATTTAGTTATAAAGCATATGTTACATGGCTGTTCCAAGACATGTATTATTATGAATAATTTCAATTTTAAGAAGGAATTGTATCGGGAGATGATACAATAATACAATTGTGTTGAAAGAAAGAAAACCTATTACTCTCTTAACAATTCTCGAAAGATTTGTTAATGGAATTTTTGAAAGAAAAAAAACGTTCTAACTATGTATTTTTACTGCCATTTATTATCTTTAAAATACAGTTCTAAATACATTCGTAGTTGACTTTGTTCATAGTTAATACAAGATAATAGGTAGGAAATATAATATAGTTTATTTTTCTTCCTGGATAATAAGCATTTGCAGATAAAAGTATCGGAAGAAATGAAAAACGTTAAATAGTTTGTGTACTATTTTTGTCTGCTACTTTGCGTCACTTTTTCTTTTTCTTCTGGAAGCAATAATTTATTTTCTTATATAATAATAAAGTGAATATTTGAAAAGCCATTTAGTTAAAATTACACGTTGCTGGGGAATGCGTAAAAAAAAAGAAAAGATCAGAAATTATTTCTTGAAATATAAAAATAAGAACATTGTAGAGAAGCATAATAGTGTTTTCCACTGTAGAAAATATGTTATTTAACGGAAAGAGGAAACACTTTTGTTTTTTTTTAAAATTTCCTTAAATATTAATCATATTTTTAAAATGGGAGAAAATTTTTGTTCATGTATTTCTTAAGTATTCACATTTTTTTCTGTTTAACACTTGTAAACTATTTTACCGTATAGTTGAATTTTAAATAAGCATAATGAAATATAAGAACATTTCCAAATTAAAATAAATTTATTTCTAGAAGAAAATCAGCTCACATTTCCACACGCCATTACGATATATTCTAAATTAGTAGACGTACAGTCTTGAAATTTGGAAGTCATGTTCTTTTTGTTGAGTAAAGATCAGATTAAGAACGGGTTTAGTGAAAATGGACAACACGGGGGGGGGGATTTTAAAATAAAAGTTTTCGTTTTTGGACTAATGGAACGACATAACTGAAATTTGGAGAACATATTCCTTCTGTTGAGTAGAAATTCGCAAAGAATAGATTTTGTGGCAATTAAATTTCAAAGGGGGTTGCGAAGGTTAAGAGGGTGCTCTAGATTTTAAGAAAATCCCTTTTTTTTATATATCAGTCTTACAGGCTTGAGACTTGGTAAGCATGTTTTTTTTGTTCTGAAGACTTTTGTTTTCACTGTCCAGAGAAGAAATCCCGATCATCTTTATAAATTCATGTTAAGAAATAATATTTTTCGGGGGGTTAACACGCTCCCATTAGTTTGAAGAAAAAAATGAAAAGGTTTTTTTTTTTTGAACCACTGTGATGTTTGAAACAAAGGTAGCGTGATTTGATAAATAAAAATTACGTTTAATTAAGTCACAGCTATTATTTACAGATTTACATTAATTTACAACTTAGTAAAATTAGGTTATTTTAGAGTCCCAAATTCTATTGTTTTTGGAGGGAAGAGTCTTGTGGTGACTGGTCACCACGAAGTTTTCTTTTCTCTCTCAACCCTTTTTAGGGTTTGGGGTTGACCGCCGTCGACGTCTTTTCTTCCAGTTACATCCGGCCGTGGGCGGAGTGGGTTTCTTCTGGTTTCAAAGGTTGCCGGGGCGATCCAAGACACGTCCGCGCAATATATTAACGAGTGCAGGTGTCTTGCACATGTGGTGATCAATTCTTCTATAGAAGCCGATCCAGTCGTGTGGCGGTAATTCACAGATGTCGCAGAACTCACAGATGTTACATCACCTATCTACCAATTTACTGCTACTTCTTGCATGCCTTAGACCAGTGATTCCCAAAATCCGGACCACGGACCGGTCCGTGGAACAAACAGAACGGAGCCGCACAAGGAACATTAAATAATTTGCATTTTTTTTTTTTTTACTATGGCATATTTCACTTCGATTTGTGCTACTTTTTTACGGAAATCACTTAATATGGAAAATATAAAGTCACTTAATATTCATTTTTTGATATAACTATTTTATTCTGAAGGCATGTTTAAATACAATTAAATTCAAATAATAAAATCAAAGCAATTTAAAACATAAGCCTAATCAACTTTTTCCCCTCAGTGGGCCACTGTAAAATTGTAAAATGTCAACCAGCTCCCGGCAATAAAAAGATGAGGAGCTCTGCCTTAGAAGACTGAGACGAAAAGGAATCTCTATTCGGGTTAGTCGTTAAGCCCTTTTACTCCTGGCTTTTGGTGTTTGTGACTTGAAGAGGTAGGTGCCACTGCACACCCCCTTCCTAGAGAATAAAGTTGTTTTTTCAGTTGATTGGCTTCCTGAGCGATACTGGAAAAGGTTGTTTTTCCAGCCAATTACTGCAATTGATATGCATCTCCAGTAGGTTTTGATTGTCGTTCAAACGTCCTTCCATTGATGTTATGGGCAGTCTCTAATTGATATAACGTGTCTAGTTGACGAGTACGCCGTTGTTGTTTGAATCATTAGCTGGGATTTATTAGAAATGTCTTTATTTGACTCTCCATGGAATGAAAGCATAATCAACCAATACCGTTAGGATGTGCCGTCATGTAGTGTTCAACTGCTGTGCCACCACTGAGGTAGAACCCTGATAACGGAGGAGATAAAGTACAGGATTGGTCAAAATCATCAAATTGGAAGGACAGTAGCAGTAAACTATACCACTAAACGTCTTCCAGTACTTCTCCAAGAAGTGAATGTTAGGGCACTAATGCTTCCCCATGACAATGCATCTTCCCATATAGCCAGATTAACAGTTGAGTTTTTTAAACAAAAACAGATTAAACTGATAGAGCATCCACCTTATTCTCCGGATCAAGCCATGTGTGACTTCGGGTTATTTTTAAATCTAAGAAAGTGACGCTTCTTACGTGAACGTCGTTTTCATTCAGAAGAAAAGATTGATGTAACTATAAATGCATTTTTTTTCATCATTTCCAAGGAAATTGGTTTGAGACATTTAACCTATGGAAAATCCGTCCACAAAAGTGCATTGATTCTGGATGAGACTACTTTGAACACTCCTAAAATTTTGTAAATTATAACTTTAAAAACCCTAGGAATATTTCTAAAATTTCAGAATGATCCTAGTATAAACCAAAGAATAGTATGCCAACATAACGGGATTCCAACATTAACATATTTAAAATGCTTCCATTCCCCTTAAAGAAACAGGAATATATTCCTTGTCAGCTAAAATTTTTTCACGAGTGTTTTTAAAATCCTTTAGAAACTAAATACTTGAGTATGGTATAGATAAAAAAATCTTTGCTAATTAATTCTCTTCTTCTCATTTTAATGTGATGTTAATTGATTGAATTCTTAAATTCTCTAACGTTGCTAACGGATTCATTTTTTTACATAGTAAATGACATAATTGTAAACCAGTGCTTCTCAAACTTTCAATGTTTGCGACCCAATATTCAATCATAGTTTTCATCACCCCCCTTCAAACAATAACAATGTATTGGATTCAATAACACTGTACTTTGAAGCTAAGGCTTCCTTACGACTTTAACCTTTTAAGTGCCACCGACGTAGATAAAAGTATCGCTCAACCAATGCGTTAATTGCTCAGGGCGTATATATACACCTTTCGAAGTATAATCTTCTCTTTGCATTGCTATTCAAAAAATCATTCCAAATGCTTTGGAATGCAATAAAATGACCTTGAAAGTGTTTGTAAATTATTACTTATTTCAGAGAAGGTTTTACTTATTATTCCTTCTCATCTCCTCCCCGAATACATCACATTCGCACGCCTACGTGGAAAACCGTGGCATTGGGGAGCGAATCACGTAACTTTTAATCGGCATTTAAGGGATTAATTATAAATCGTACAAATTATCATAAGCGTTAATTTTTGTATATAGTTTTATATATGACAAGCCCAAGGGATCGCTGGTAATTATTAAATTTGTTTTTAATTTAGTAATTGTTAATTAATTATAAAATAAATAATGTAGTACTGATACATTTATAAGTGTAATAATATAAGTATAAATGTATATTTTACTTTTTGTTATGTTAGAATGGTATTTCGTTTCCTTACTTACGGTAAATTAATATTTTTCAAAAATAATCTTTTGTTTTTGACTTTTTAATATGTTTGCACCCCTTGTGTAGAGTTATCACACCCCCCTTGAAGGGCGCGCCTTACAATTTGAGAAACGCTGTTATTAACTATATTCTATTACAAAGTAATTAAAGTAAGTCTATTTTTTTTCTAATTCCCGAATGAGTTCAATGTTGCATGCAAAGCATTTCCATTAAATACTAAGTTTTGCAATTCCATTTATTTCAGCTAAAGTATTATTTTTAACTAGTTAAAAAGAAGCACATTCTTCCTTCCTCTGACTTCTAGAGAAAATTCATCTGATGAAATAGCAAAGCCGTGGTTAAAAAGGCGTAAAAGCGGGAATAAATGTTGTGAGAATGAAAAAAAGTTCACCATTGCCACTTACTCCACCACACAAAGAACTAAACTAATATTCTTCAATACTCATCAACCCACTTTTTAAATATTTTCTGTGAAAAAAGCAAAACCATCTTCAAACTAAATAACAAAAGAAGAGAGAATAGAAATAGAATTTACCTCATAAAATAAGACAAAAAAAATATGAGAAAAGACGAGTCTTTAAAATAAAGTAGTTCGCATATGCGGCAAAAATAAATTATTCAAACTCCTAAGCGAGAAAGGGAGACTCTCGGAAATAAAAGAATTTTCCCCTTTTGTGAATTTTTGATTCACTGTAACCGCACACAGCTCACAGTTTAAAATGCTAAAAGAACGTTAAGCGATTCCCTCTCTTGTTGATTTCCTTAAGTGGCGCGGTTACTTTTAAACTAATAACCCATTTTCTAGCAAATACTAAAGAGAGACCGATAAACAAAATGTCAATTATTTGTTTTTATTGTGTTGCTGCTGTTGCTGAAGCCACCTGTCTGACGTAGTCGGATCTAGGCCCACGAAATTCATCATGGCATTGGGCTAGATCAGAGGTTCCCAAACTTTTTTGTCTCATAGACCCCTTGCCAAGTTTTTCGGTTTTGGATAAACCCCTACTTAACTAATAATGAATTTTTGAAAGTTTATCAACTTAAATATCTTTTTGACAACTGGCATAGAGCTATACTTGTTTTAAAATATTTAAATTTAACTGTATGAAGTATAGTGTTTTAAAACTAAGACACACATGTTAATTAATCAAATAAAAATGTAATTAATACTTAAAATAACTGTTGCATAAAGTACTGAGAAACAAACAAATGCTCTTAATGGAGAGTGAAGAATCAGATGCTTCATCCATTCTGGTGTTTCTAAAATTACTGATATCGGTTTCTAAATTTTACTTTAAGATCTTTTAGTGCCTATTCTGATCAGTTCCTCTTGTATATGACATTTTTTTTTTTTGTAAATGTGACTATATTAATTAATTGCCAATTAATGTCAATGTGTCAATATTAATTGCCTACTGTGGTGTTACCAATATATAGTCGATGCATTCTTAAACCTAGTTTCAAAGTCTTTATAAAGGACATTTAAATGTTGAACGTAGGTTAAAACGTCTTTTTCCTGGCAGATTGTGACAAATTGAGAAACTAGGAAATTCAGGATATCCAATATTATACTCTCCTTAGCTTAATTATGGCAAGAAACGCTGAAATGATGGTCCTTGTAACTGCAAATTAACTTCATTAAATTTAG